>JANHGN010009853.1:0-50780 GCA_024605025.1 Megaceryle maxima
AGGAAAGGAAAGGAAAGGAAAGGAAAGGAAAGGAAAGGAAAGGAAAGGAAAGGAAAGGAAAGGAAAGGAAAGGAAACTGAAGTTCTTGCATAGGATCATGTGTATAGGCCTTATCGGCCCTTATCAGTCATCCACTTTCCCCAGTGCCACTCAAGTTTAAAAAGCAACTGGTTTTGATGGCATCTATCCGTGCCCCAGAGCACCACAGGGAAGGAGAAGCACACGTCAGTGCTCTGCTGCCAAGCTTCCAAGTGCATTCCCAAGCAGGCAATTAAAGCTGACAAGATAGGTACCAAAGGAAAATATAAATATTTGTCAGCTGCTGCCTGTTATGGAATCCAAGCGCCTGTCTCCTGTCAGGATCACTGAAAGGTTTTTGCAAGTGCATAAATTGTGTCTGTGTGATTATAGCAACCACTGCTCCTGGAGAAGAACGGTGCCTCTTGCTACCTTGCTTCCTAAGTGTAATAATTAAAGGCATAAGTAAGGACTGTGCAAAATTCAGAGATACTGGAACTAGAACACAGTCTTTTACAATATTAATGGTGTTGCTACTTGGCAGATATCCTCCTTTGGCAATCATTTCCATTCAGCTGTTTACTAGACCTGGAACAGACTGAATTCAGGAAGAAGCAAACCCCTGGTTTTGCCAAAGAGCACAGACCCAATTTCTTGCTCACAGTCAGACAGATGTTGTAGCCACCCAAATGCTGAGACTTGGGTATGGTAAAAAATGCAGAAGAATAATAACCTACACCTATGAGGCAGCAGGCTTCAACTTAGCTTATTCATTAGGCATCAGCCGTAATTAGCATCAGGGCCACATTCCAGGCTGGATCATTTTCTCATTGAAGTTATGAGGAGACTGTATTTGTACAATAGGAATGTGCTTTTTTGGTTTTGTGTCTGCTGCTAAAACCATTACGTAACAGTGTGATTTGTGCTGAAATAGCAACTGTGGTGTCTAGACCTCCCCTCTACACATTGAGTAGAAGGTGGTACAGAGGACATTCTGGACTAGGATTTCTACCAAGGCCTTTAATTGGTATTATTTTCTGCTTAGAGGTAGGGTAGAAAGATTATCTATTTCTGAGCCTGATAAAAGAAACTGAAATCAAATGGTTGATCTTTTTCTTCTTAGTGACATCGCTGCAACTAAATTAACTGGGAATGCGAAGGTAACAGGTACAGAAGATGGACTGGAAATATTCCCAGAATACTTTAATGAAATTATATACAAAATAAGCACTTCAGCAGCACACTGATCATCCCTTACAAAATCACACACGACAGTGCAAAGTGCAGGAGGAGGGAGGGCTTATGACAGTGACCGGCTTCCATTAAGGAACAAAAAAATGATGACTGAAGAAGGTATTTGCCTCAGCTTCACCATTGATGAGCCTTGATGACATCAGTGAAGTTTCTCAGGTCATTTTAAGGGACCCCAGAAAGGAAAATCTTTCCATTATAGGCCATTGGTTCAAACACAATCCCAGTTGCTAGTGACCAGAACCCAGAACTCATCGCTGTTTGACAGCTGCCTGCTGGCACACGCAGCCAATGCTGGCAGCCTGGCTCTGGTGAGATGAACATCCAGATCCCAGAGATCACTGTGACTGGCTTCACTTGTGCTTGAAGGAAGGGTTGTAGCTGGAACCTGATCTGCCTTTCCACTTCTGGAGGCCAGTATGATCATGCACATGGCTTCTATATTTTATTTTTTTTTCTAAAGACAGGTGGTTGGCTTTTGGTCCCGAAGATCCCATCTCTCAATGACACCTTCCTGCCTCGCTAAAGGGGAATTGCTGGTGCAATAGAGTGAGAGGAAGCAGCCAGTTTGCTTAGTAAGTGTGCAAGAATTCTGGCTATAAAAAATAATACCAACAGACCTTTGTGGAATGCATGAAAACACACCGTCTGTGCCAAAATTCAAATGTCAGTTAGCACTTTGTCTTAAAAGTTGAAATTCAGGAAATAATGACCAATTCCCACCAGTACAAAAGGAAATGGAAAATATGTTTGCTTCTCTCAGCACTTAAGAGGAATTTAGGTGCTCATTAAAGCTATCGCTTGCTTCAGCTCCTACATTCAGCAGAGAAAAACATGCTTTTAACTTTATGGCTCCTTATAAGCCTGACCCCTGCAGACTGAGTACCCCTCAACTCTGCTGGTTTCCAGGTGCTTTCATGTAGCCTTTAACAGCTTGGCACCTTCAGCAGCAAAACCCTTTGGAAAAGGTTTGTAAAATCTAAGTTGCTGTTTTTCTGACAGAGTTGAGAAAGTTGTCAGCAGCTGAGCTGCTCGGGAGAGCCCCTTATTGTTCTGCTTGTCAAATCCGACACCAGGATCATCGCCCGCACGCTCCAGTGCACGCCGCACAGATTAGAGCTGTACCTGCACACGGGTTGAATCAGGCACACTCATGTACAGGGGAGATGAAACATTACAGTGCTGGCTCAGGCAGTACCTATTCCCAGAGCTCTGATGGGGAAAGAAAGAGGGAAGGGACTTTTCACAAGAGAGAGAAGAGGCAGAAAGGGAATCTACTCTTGAGGCTGGTTGTGTTTCCCAATGGAGTATCTACAGTGCAGGCTGAAAGGTCCAGGTATTAGCAGGGGCCTGAGACACACACAGGCATTGGGAAGGCAGCAGAGGAGTGCCCGTGGCACCATGGGGAACCCAAGGCAGGTGTGCAGGACCAGAGAGAGCTTGGGAATAGAAGCAACTGAGGCCTTTAATTTTACTCTTGAGCTGAAAAGCAAGAAAAAAGACCTTTTCAGAATAGAAATTTGATTGTTTAGGTTTCCAATGGGTTGAGATGAAAGTCTGGATTATCCTAAATTATGTTACTGGGGACAGAGTGGAGCACAGGATCCAACTTAATTCAGCCAAATTAATGTGTGGTCACCTGTTGTGTGTCTTTGCTAACAAAACTTCATGCAGCCTTGCTCTTTCAGAAGATCCATTAAATATTTCTACCTACGGGGTGAGGGATGCTTATAATCTGTAGAGCAGGATTTGCCAGCAGGAGGACAGAGGCTACAGATACACTCCAAATGTCCAAAACCTGCATTTCTGTCATCATACTGTACTTTGACTTAGTCTTCCCTGCAGCTTGATTGAGCTACTGCATAGCTCTCTGTAGAGGGTTTGTCCTGTTAGAAAAAGAGGGTGGTGATCTCCCAGGCTGAAATTGCAGATGAATGTCTTTCAAAAGCCAGCAGGGAAACTGTCCTTAGTTTCTGCTCACAAAAATAAAAGACACATCTATGTCAGTCATGATATATGTAGGTACATACAGCGCTGAATCAATCTCTGGCCTGACTTCATTTCAGTGTTGCAAGCAGATTACAATACACAAAGCACAGTTTTATTGCATGTGACTTTGTGCTTTACAAAATGCCCAGGAGATACTTTGCATTACAGGTAAATGTAATTTACCTTTAATAAGGTGCATGGTAAATAAGGTCCTTTAAAATAAAAGCATAGAAAAGAAATTTATGTTTATTTTTTCACTAAGTATTTCCATACGCAAAATCAGTGGTTTCAAAGTTGAATGACTATTGTTTTAACACTCTCCCAAGAACAATTCCCATTTTCTTTCAGTTTCTTTTCTCTTCTTCCTAGTTTTCCCCCCTGGTCTTTGTCCTCTAGCTCAGAGCAAGGGTTCCCCTATGGAGAAAACATGGATGAAAAGACTTTTGCTATTGATTTCAAAAGGGGCTTGATTTGATTCCACATCATCTTCCTGGCCATTGCATCACAAGAGTAAGGGCCAAAATACAAAGTCTAGGAGCTTTTATGGAGATTCGGGGCTTTATTCTAAACACACTGAAGTGCAGCAGTTGACAGGGAATTTCCAAGGGTCCAGCCAGGCGATACAAGTCCAAAGTACAGTCTCACAGCCAGTCTGACCCCTTTGCTTGGGACTGAAAATGATGAAGATTTCCTTCAAGCAGTGCTGATCCCAACAAGTTCATCAGGTCTTTGAGGTTAAATGTAGCCCTTGTGAAAGCCAGTCATTAATGTCACTGGAGTTACAGCAAGGATGTATTTAGGCCAATGTGCTTAGAAAAATTTGTGGTGTAGAAGTACAAAATGCCAAGCGTGGTTGAAAGGTTCTGGGGCATGTGTGTGCAGATGGGTAGAAAGATGTGATTTCTTTCTGCTCTGTTTGGTATTTGTTTGTTTGGTTTTTTGGTTTTTTTTAGTTTATTAAATTTTCAGAGTAATAATTTCTTCTGTACAGTGCATAGTGCTGCTTGTCAGCTTTATTCCCTCAACTTTTCCAAAACCAAGGCTTACTAGTTTTGGGTGAATTGAGAGGTGACAAATTTCAGGTCACTAAATGTGAAAATGCAATGCAAGTGGAAAGTCTATAGAAGAAAACAACTGGGAAAAAGTCCAGGAAAAATCCTAAAAGAGGACTGAAGATCAAATATTGAAAAAAATATGTCTGTGTTTCCTATTTATCTGAGTAAAACTGGGATCTACATGAGACGTGGGCCAAATATTTTACAAGGTCTATTTATCCAGGGAGCAACCACAGCATGAATATGTAAAGCACTGGCTTCAGGGCTCCTGAGGGGATACTTTAAACTGGCCACAGCAAGTCATTCTGGAAGCTTTCCTTTATAGGTGCCAGAATGCCCTTAAGAACAGGGGAGGATTTTCCAGTATTGTTCTGCAGTCGGATCGAAATCTCTCCCATCACTGTGCATAGATCGCAGTGATCCTGTGTGTGCACAAATATTAAATTTCATACAGCACAATTTCCCTACTGAGGAGCCTCCCCTTGAAAATGCTTCACTATTCTAAAGTAAATTCAAGGTGATCCCACACCCCTTCTTGCATATGAGAGCAGTAACTGTCCCCAAAATGCAGACCACATGCGTCAGTAACAGCATCTTGGAGAGAGTAAGTCAGCAATATGTTTGGTTTATTATTCATTTTACTCTCTAGGATGTCTTTTCAAAATCATTTAATGAAAATAGGATTTGGGGTGTTTGCACTGGATGTGAAGGTGAAATAGAGTCCTTCCCTACACAGCTGTCAGCAGAGGACGAAGCTGTGACAGAGTTCACAGCAGACTTGGACCAGCTGATGCAAACCACCCCACCTCTACTGACTTCCACACAGCTAAAGTGGTTGACCCTCAGTAAAAGTCTGCTCCAGTAATTCTGTCTCTTACTAAAATCTGTCTCTCATTAGCAAATAAGTTTCATGAAGTACCTTCACCCAGCTTGTGCTCCTCTTCCTACCTAACCATTTGGCAGAAGAGGACATCCTGCAGCAAGATACACTTCACTCGGTTCCCCTCGGGTTTATAAAGAAGAGGTCACACAGGCAGAGCATTGTATTTGCTGTTATCTGCTTCGTTTAACTCTGTATGAGGGCTACTGGGGGGTTTGTCTAGTGACAGTCCCACACCCAACACCAACACCCTTGCAATCAACAGGGACTTAAAATCCTCACGGCAGAGCTGCTACCAGCCCCATCCCTCATGCAGCAGCCTGGGGAAGCACAGCCTACCTGGCCCTCAGCCGCAGACACCGCTGGGAGAAGGACTGTGAGTGGCTTACTTGGAATTTAGCACTGCCTGGCACCTTGACCCAAGCCTGGGTTTGGGTCTGATCCTTACCCAGTGGTGTCCAAAGCGCAGGCTCCACCAGAGGGCACAGCCACCCAGCAGAAGTAGGGAGCTGGGGCAGCGGCAGAGGCAGCAGCAGGAGGATGCTCCTGGGCACAGAGATGCCCCGGCAGACAGCAGTGCTGGTTCCTGCCCGTCCCAGATGCATCCTAAGTGGGTTTCTCCTTTAAAAGCACACTGGTCTCTGCTGCTTTCAAAAGAAGAACAGCATCTGCTTTTGGCACTGGAGCACATGGTCGTCTGGTCTGGGCAGATGAAAGGAAGCTAGCACAGCCAGAACATCACTTTTCTGCAGCCTTATGTCTGATCTTATTTTGGGTATGTGCATTAGGCTGACTTCCTGAGGTACCAGTTGAGGGTTACCGTTGCTTCCCACTGATAGGGTACCAGTTCCAGGGGTAACTGATACAAGGTCAGTATTTATGACCGAGATCAGAATTCGCCCCTCTTTCTCTATTTGCAAAAACTTTCCACTAATTTGGGGGTTATGTGGTGACTAGTGTGCTTCGATGATTAATATTCTTGCATTTCAGGAAACAGAAAAACCACCAGGTCTAACTTGTAAGATGATCATTTTTTTTTGTAGCTGTCGTGTCTAGTCCACCCGTGAGCCGTGGGTGCTGAGAGGAGGGGCACGGAGACCTTTCCTCGCTGAGCTGGTATGGATCTGCCTCCTTTGCCCTCCATTAGCCTGGAGGCCCAGCCAGAGGGGCCAAAGCAGGGGAATCCCTCCTTCTGAGCCAGCATGTGCAGGGAAACTGATACACACCCCTCAGGGAGACACAAATCAGGAGATGCACCCTCCTTGTGGGAGGGAGAGCTCAGGGACCCCTTCTTCCTATGATGCCTCCCAGTGCTCATTTAACTCTGTGTTCTCCCCGGTCAGGGCTCTCCCTCTGCGGCAGGATTAAAAGCACACTTGAGTTTTCTCTATTTGTCTCAGCAGATGATCATGGGAAGCACAATCTGGTATTACAGAACATGGCAGTAATTAACACCTAGCTGAAGTGCTATGGCATCTAGATTATTTTTCATTGATGACTACAAATCACAGACCTTTAAACTCATTTTATATACCCTCATTTATATTCATTTATACACCCTCATTTACAATCATTTATATACCCTCGTTTATACTCTTAACAGTGTGAATATGGCAGATTCTAATTTTGTGGACAATGTATGTAGCAGATAAACAACTTAATAATTATGCTTTGTATTTAACATAACACTTTCCTCCTAAGGCTCTCCAATAAGGAATTTAGTCTCGCTGTATCTGCCATCATGGGAGAGTTGCTGGTTCTGTTCGTCAGAGAAAAACTGAAGCAGAGAATTGACTTGTCAGGAGCATCTTGGAAACTCTGTCATTGACCCATTTAAGGCTCAATGAATAAAAATCTTCGACAGTTTTGGGGTATACTCATATATTATATTTGTGCATGTCTGCTTCTGAGACCTGAGTGAAGTCCAACAAATACTCTGTTGATTCCTGTAATTAGGAATAGGCACTTTGACCTTTGGAGCCCAAGCTATAAGTTTCTGGTGACACAGAAGTTATACACATATGAAGCAAGGGACAAAATTTTTTGGTTTCTGGGTATTGGTTTGAGTAGATGAGGTGTTCAGATAAGAAAAGCATTGATTCTCTTCCTTCCTAAGGAAGTTAGTGAAAAGCCCTAGGTGCAAATGCAAAGAATCTTCCTTTGGATAGCTCCTCATGGTGATCAGTGGTCATATCTGATCTCTGCATATTCAAACCTTCATTTGATAATCATGTGAACATGCCAGAAAACTCATCTCTCTTCTTTGGATTGTCTTAGAAAAGGGAGAGGAAAATAACTAAGAAAAGGAGTAGGGGATCAAAGACAGAGGTATATTTCTGAATCTTCCTGTGGGAAGGCAATTCTTATCCCTGGAAAGATCTTTGCCAATATCTGCATCTTTAAAAATGATGAAAAAAAATCATAGTTCCAGATTTTATCACCTTTTTTTTTTTTTTCATATTCAATAATAGTTAAAGAGCTATATTCACATCCCACCTTATATCCTTGTGACAACTTATGGCTTAAACCCTAGCACCAGAACTCTGAAATCCCTAATTTCCAAATCAGGATCACTTCAAACAGAGCTGTCTCCCACATTCAGCATAAGTCAACCAAGATGAGCAAACCTAAACTTGCCTCTTTCTGGTCAGAATAGCTGGTCTAGGATGAATCTTGTTTCAAGCACTCTACTCCTATTAGTGAGAAGTTGTTTTTGCTGTGAGCTTGCATTGCTGCAGGCTTATCCTTAGACAACACCTGGCTGTAGCAGTATGCATTTCTCAATACAGACTGGTAGGTCAATGACAACTGAAGCAGTAAAACAAGATAAAACCAAGCAGATAGTTGAAACTGAGACACAACCTCTCTGCCCAGGAATATATAAAACCTAAAGAGAATTAACACTTCACATTTTAGCACTCTTGCCATACTTAGCAGGTGGTCTTTCTTTCCTTGCCCATCCCACAGGCCCTGGGCCGAGCACACTGTTGCAAGAGTTGGCCCCTGCAACCTGCTGGCTCGGTTGGCCTCTTTGAGGGAGAGTGCAAGGGACCATTCCAGTTCCATCTCCACCACTGGACACACTCCCTCCCACTTATGCCCTCTCCATGTGCCAGACCTGACCCTTCAGGTAGCCAGTGCAATTCACTACACACACTATTCTCTTTCTCTTTTTTTTTTTTTTTAGGTGACTTATCCACTCTCTGTAGCTGAATCGGCTGATGGAGGGGTCAAGGCAGTGCCAGGGGTGGGGAAGCAGGGGGAGTGCATGACCAACAGGAGAGAAGGGAGCAGAAACTCCCCTTCTGTGGCAACCAGGCTGGCTCAGCCCTTCCACCCAGGCAGCCTCTGCCTGCTAGTGTGGCAATCGGATGGAGCGCAGAGAGCAGGATGACCTGTTATTTTGGAACCCTCCCCAAATAGCATTCATCTTCCAAACAACTGTCAGCTTCCAGAAGAGTCATTCCTGTGGCTTCTCTGTTGGAACACAAACAGCTTGTGGCACACAGGCATGGTCTGCTTCCATGAGTAGGTAGGCATGGGTATCCAGCACATCCCCGAGGCTGGCAAATAGGACATGCAATTTAGGGGAACAGCTGCTGGAGGTTAGGAAGAATACTGCAGAACATCTCAAATGGCAGTACCAGGACACCCATCCTTCTGAAAACGAGTTGAGACTGAAGTGACTAGTGTTAGAGTCCTCAGCATTGACAAAACAGCTCCAGCAAAACTGCCTGGGAGATGGGGTTCTCCTAGGCTTGAGTAGCAGTGGCAGAGCCTGCCCACAGACTTGCCCATACTTCTGAAACAGTAACAGCAGATGGAATATACAGCTGGGAACAAAAGCTTCTCTTTGTCCCTACTGCCTTCTCACAAAAACCCTGGCACTTTTATTATCATCGTCTTAATTTGTTATTATTTCTTCATAGAGTCATAGAATTGTCAGGGTTGGAAGGGGCCTTAAAGATCATCTTGTTCCAACCACGCTGCCATGGGCAGGGACACCTCCCACTAGAGCAGGATTTCTTCATGTACACAATCTAATGCTAACATAGAGCACTTTTTTTTTTCTTTTATGCCAACAAAAAGCACTTCTGAGGCCAAAAAAATACCTGTGCTGTCCAGAAGATGTTAAAATATGTGTTTAAAAATTAAAATCCGCCCTCCAAAACCAGATTGTCTGTGCTACTGTGCTACTACTTTCCTGTGTGACTTTTCTTTCTTGTACTCTAAAGGGCAGGGAACTCTAAATTGCAAAGCAGAGTTCTTTTACAGACTATTTTTGCACAGAATCCAGATGGCACAGAGCAAGTGACTTTGCTTTGTAAAGCTAAAGGTTTTAGAGGAGGTGACTAAAAATTTACCCAGCTTTTGTACCCCCTTCATCACTGACTGCAGGATCAGTCCAACTGATGAAGGGAAAGAACAAGAGTAAAGCTCAGCAATCTTTTCCCATTTTCAGCTTTGAAGAATCAGCCTAGGCATCATTTTGGGTTCAGGGTCTTTTTTTTTTTTTGTAAATCTCTAAAAGAGAGTACAATCAATATTTGTATGGTGAAATGTCACATTGTTACATGGAAAAGCGAGACCTTCTTCTTCTCCTTTCTAATCAGTGAGCCTTTGTGCATACCTGTATGAACTCAGCAGCAGCAGCAAGGAGATTATGCAGCATAACTCATGACTTTGAGTCTTGTCCTTCATTTTAGCAGCCTCTGCATGGGATTTGTGTAGCACATTTGCATCTGATTTAATGATAGTGGTAAGTAATAGTAATCCTAACTGTAATGGTTAAGCAATAATTAACAGAAATTAATCCTGTTATTGCCTTCCTGCTGAAGGAGCCCAATGATTGCTTTCATCTTCAAAAGGGCAGTGAGTGGGCCAAGCACAATTTCCAGATCCCATTGCTGACTCCATTGCCTCAGATAACAAGTGTGCCACATCTCATCCCTGCTGGGGTCAGGAGGATTTTGCCAGGGCCACTGCAAGATACAGCACAAAATGCTGTGGCAGACTCATGATCTGTATGTACTGTGAGGTGTGACAGGATCGAGCCATTTGACAATCCCACTCTGCCATTAGAATGTATTTTTTTTTTAAAGAAGGAAGTGAGCTGATTTGTTCAGTTGTGCTGGCTCTGGAAGAAGCTAAACCTGCACAGAGCAGAAGCAGGTAAAGAGTCAAGGCCTGCTTGATGACACTTTCCTAATTGCAGTTGGCAAGCAAGCTCCATGCTAGAGGCTGAAACTGTGAAGAGAAAAACAGGACCACAAGATCTTCAGGGTGCCCAGTATTTTCCTCTGAGGCCACTTCATCAAATTGCCTGTCAGAAATTTTGTGCACTTTCCAAGATCAGGAAACATGCAGAAACAGGCTTTCAAGAAATTCAAAATATAAAAAAGTATGGATAGTTTGGGTTGAAGTAAACCACACTTATCATTATCTTTGTATCTCTCCACTTGTTGCCCAGATATACACGTGCCCACCCATAGACACCTGTACTAACAGCACTAATCACTTGAAGCACTGCTTTCTGCTTCTGTGGCTTTGTTGTACTGCAACAAAAAATTTAATTAGTCTTTAGAACATGATTGCACAAACCCCATTATTTCAACCACCTTTCATATTTTTAACCTAATTCAATTAAAAAGTAATATGTAGACATGTCAGGCAAATATATGGATTTATGTCAATCACCATAAAAGTCAGATCCTGTTCCAGCCTCTGCCATAGACCTTTAGCATGACCTCAGCATGCAGATTTAGGTGTAAGGCATCCAGCCCCAAACTGACGTGCCTGTGTTTGAACCTTTTGCCTTTCACTTCTCCATCTCACCTCCTTCCTTCCCTTAAAAAACATATTATTTTTGTTGACCTCTCAACAATGTAAGTCAATTCTCTTTCTCTTAGATTTACTGATATTATCCTGCCCAAGGTTATAGGGAAAGAAGCATTCTGTTGGTGCTGTGCTCTCCCTGGCTTTTAGGACTGAAGAACTCCACAGGTCTGCAGATGTACTGGCAGATAATGTAGAAAAAACCCCTCGTGTCTTTTGCCTTGTGAATGAATACCATCTGGGATCTGCTTAGAACTGCTCCTAGTGCACGCAAAGATGGGAAATTCAAATTCTGTGATGTAGATGGAAATGGCTGTAATGAGGAAGGTCTTGCTGTTGGATTGTATTTTATGCACAAGACTTCACGTACTTCAAAACCATAGAAGTTTTTCACTTCTTGCCACAAACCATAGCCTACAGCTTCAGCACAAATCGAAAAATCCTTCTGCTTCTTACGGCTGTGAAGAAAATAGTGAGCAGGCTGAGGAGGGGAACCATGTGAAGACAAAGATGTAATTACCCCACTTACAATGACAGTGAGCTTTTATCGAGTCAGTCTAAGCCATAGCACTGACAGTGAGGAGGGACAGATTTACATCTGAGCTACCAGCAAGGGCTGCACCCCGGTGCTGCTGCCTGGGCCCTGTGGTGCCCTCTGCAGCTTGCTCCTGCCTGTTGTCTTTTCTGTTGTAGCTGGCGCGAGCTGCGTTAAAAATATTGCAGAAGAGCTTAGGTCTCGGTGGTTTCAGAGCACACGGGTGATTTTTAAGCATGTGATCAAGCTGAAGTCCCTGTGTGCTGTAGCACGATGGAACGGGAGTATGTGGAGACATGGGTTATTTTATAGACCTGAAGATGACATAACAATTCTGCTTTAGATTCCCTTATAACACTTGTATTCTGATTAGTGCTTACTATTGATTTATTATGAGCTGATGCTTCCTGAGTACAACAATTCATTCATAGGGTTTGCTTAGTTTTACCACAGTGTCTGGCCAAGCAGCTTCCCAGCTGCCTGTGGTTGGGTCCAGGTGTAATGCAGTGGCACAGACTAACCCGATTTGCAGGCCTGACTTGCCAGGTAGACCTGGGCTGGCCACAAACATCCCTTGGATATTTTTTGTTTATTCCCTGGCACTTGATGAAACCTTTCTTTTTGTTAAGACCAGTCAGGATTGGCTAGTAGTCCTAGGGAGGCTGCTTATTCATTCTTGATACCAGCTCCCCTTATCCAAGGGCACCATCTAATTGTTTCTAGATTATGGGGTATATAGGAGAACCCAGTTTTCCATGTAGTTTTGCTTTCAAGTATAGCAAAATCACGGAGATATTAAATCTTTTAATGCATTAACTGATAGAGCTGGGGGAAAAAAAAAAGCTTTCAAGCACACAAGCCTCCTTCAAGTTGTCATTTGTTTTAGTAATTGATGTTATCTTTAAATCACAATGTCAACTCTCATCACCACTTACTATACCTTATGTTGACTTGTCAGCAATGTAGCATCTCTTTTCCCAGCAGCTGCTAAGAGTTTAGTTGAGACTTAGCTATACATCAGTATGACAAACTATTCAAAATTACTCCTTACAGCAATTGAGGGCTAATGGTTTTTGCAATAAATTAATGCTGTGACAGGGAGGAAAAAGTATTTACTTAGTAACTGGAATGATAATGGTAAAGGTGCCCAACCTGATTAGACAGTTCTTTGTAAAATCTGAATGAACCTGCTTGCATTATTCAACCAAAGGGTCTTGGGTAAAATGGAAATGGCATTAACATTCATCTGGTAGGAAATGCAGCGTTTAGCTGCTACGCCTCCTATCCAGCCTTAGGAGACATGCTAAATAAGGGGAATCAAAAGTCATGCTCAATAACTATCGACTTAGTGAGATGTGTACCCTGTAGGAAAAAAACCAAGAAAGGTATGCACATGAATGTGTGCAGAGGGGCCAAGACTGTATTCCCTGTCTCCTCAAACCATTGTATTTTCCCTGCATCTTTTCTCCTGAAAAATATTTACAACTTTCACTTCGAGTTCCTGCTTTTATGTGAGAATTAATTAAATTACTTCAAAAAATGGTTACATAAAAGATATTTCCCCTTGAAATAGACTATATATTTTTGTTTACTGTTCTTGACTGCAGCTGATATAAGCAACTAGAAACAGGGCTTACAAGCTCCTCAAGACCAAGAAGATTTTATGTGTCTTCCATTGTCCATGCAGATGTTGTAGCTGACCCAGAGCTTTGGTATTAAATTGCAGTGCGAGGGGGAATTTTCAGGTAGCTCCCATGAAACCAGGACAGGGAGGGAAGAAGGATTCATTGCAGATTGTTTAACCTGTGTAGAAGGCCTGTGAGCTATATAAAACCCAGAGAAGTCCCTGGTGAGCTTTTGAGACTCACGAATCCCAGTAGGGTTTAGAGTTTCAAGGCTGTTAACTGTATTTCCTGAAACTGTTACAGCTGATTATCAAGCATCGCTGGGTCTTCTGCACGATGCCTTGCATGGTCAGCATTCCTGAATGAGCACCAAACACCACATGGATGCTTTGTGAGGCTGGCAGCAGCTGAGCTTCCAGGGTAGATATTTCCAGACAGAAACCCTGGGGGTAATAGTCAACTTTATCTGAAGTCCCTTCACTGTCCTAACTCTAGAGGAGCCCTTGCCATGGCATTTTATAACCTTCAGCTTCATCCTATGCACCTCACCAGCTCAGGTATCAACATTAGGAAGCCACCAGTGCAAAGAAGCAGGTCTCAGACTTTCTGGCTAATCTGTCACTTCAGTGTTTCTAAAGGCCATCCATGCACTCTGGAAACTTTGCATTTGGGGCAGTTGTGTTCTCAACAACTGTTCTCTGAAGGAAAACAACTCCCAGACCATAAACTTCAACCTACCAGATACTCATGAAATAATCAGATGGGATAAACCATGAAAACAGTCAAGTTTCTAATCCAAAACAGTTCGGAGCTGCAGAAAAAGGGATATTGATGTTTTGTTTGTTTGTTTGAATTAAATTTCTGGTAACTGTCTCTGTAACAACTCCACTTTTAAGACAGAAAAAAATATTTTGCCCCTCATGGGAGTAAATGTACCAGGCACACAAATACTATCTAAAAATTGGGGTCTGGATTTCCTTGTTTTTTTTCCTAGTCATTTTCAACCAAAGAGCATTAACATACACCAGCATTTGTTGTATCACACATCAATTTCTCCACATCTCTGTCTGAAAGATCCTGGTCAGCTGGATGCACTGTATCACCTGAAGCCTTTAATGGTGCAAGTGCTGATGCACGCTGTGGCGAGGGCACCACCAGGAGATGCTTCATCTGGAGGCGGCACATCCACGTATAATCCTGGAGGAAGCACATCTGGCAGAGGATCAGGGGATGCAGGTTGATATCTGCCGTGAGGCAGCATTTATCCTCCAACATGATGGCAAGGAGCAGTCCCGTGGCTCCGAGCCCAAGCATTGCAGCTGCAAGGAGCCCTTCACCCTGTGCTTCATCCAGCCGTGCAATGTCATCTGTGGCTGAGCTGGAGATTTCTCCATCTGTCTTCCCCTGTCAGCCTTTGGGTCTCCATCCACTGAAGCTGCCAGCCAGTGGAGATTTGGAAGACTAACACACACCTTTAGCGGCAGATCTGTTGGAGCAGGAGAACAAATGAAGTCAGCTTTGCCCAAACACCACTCCACCAGCCAGCTCATTGGCTGTGGAAAGCTGATGAAGAGCAGTTTTGAAAACCCCTGCAGCTCTCTGAGTTTCTCAATCTGGGAATCAAGGCTAAAACTGTTTCTTTTTCTCTTTGTCTTGCCTATACAGACAGCAATCTCTCTGAGAAAAGAATGATGGGACCTTGATCTGTTGAGGGCCTCTGGGTACAGTAGTAATAAATAAAAACTTAGTGCTGCTTTGCTGGTTCAGTGTGAGCAGTGTGACATTAGGTGTTTTTCTTAAAGCCCCCAGCCAGATGACAATGGAAGAAACTCAGCCTTCATCAGGAAAAGAGTTCTAATTGTCAGAGAAAAAGAAGAGAAAAGCTGCAACATGATTCTGAAGAGCACAAGTCAAAATGCAAGCAGGAACATCAGACTGGTTAGCTGCTGATGTCTCACAACTTAAGGGCTTGCTATTTTTTTTTTTTTTTCTCAGTACTTGGGTTTCATGACATTAAAGACTTCCATATCAACGAGAACTGAAGTCCACGAGTGTCAAGAGCATGCTGACCTGTGCCAGATCTTCCCACTTCTGGCTGGTTTTCTTCATAGAAAAGCTGTTCTTTTTCCTGCCTTCAGACTGCAAGCTCAGTGGATGCTGGGAGTGCTATTTTAGCCCAGCTCGTACTGTAAAGCACGTCCAGGGTGCTGCCGGAGTCGGAGCCACTCAGCTGGAGACATCAGCATGTGGTAGATGAGACGGGAAGTCAAAATTAAGGATCTACAAACACCATGTGCCCTAAGCCGTGAGAGGAGCTGAGCAGGTGATAGCTACACTCGGTGGCTCTGCCCCACGCTCCACCAGCCCCATCCGTACAATAACATCCCAAATCGCGTCTGTGCGGAGTGGGGAGCCTGGGGCTGCCTCTGCGCGGGGCGGTGTGCGGAGCCGTGTCCTCGGCAGTGTCGCCGGCGTGGTGACAGCCACCTGCAGCTCCGCGTCCCTGCAGCACGCCGGGCCTGGCCGGGCAGCGGGGGCCGAGGGGCCACCCCCGCGGGCTGGCGGCACTCACAGCAGGTGCCTATGGAATTTAAATGTGCAGAGGCCGGGGAAGGGTGGTGGCGTGTAGGGATTTTGAGGAGAGTGCGATACCTTCGCTTTTCTGGCTAAACCTCATCCTGTGTTTCTCTATTTCCCGGGTGGCCGGGAAGGGCGCGCGGGGCGCTGCGGTAGCGATTCAACACAGGGGCGGGGGCTTCCTATTTTCGTAGTTGTTTTCGACGACCTGAGGGGGGGAAATGCTCCTTCGTGCCGAGCTGCAGCGCAGCCCCGGTGCGGAGCGAGGCCGCCCGCCGGGCAGCTGCGAGGGGTCTGCGAGGGGCGGCGGCGGGGGGCGGGTGTCCCGGGCGGTGGCGGCGGGCGGGCACTAAGACCGCGCCGCCCCCGGGCGCTGCGCGGCGGCCGCAGAAGAGGAGGAGACCGGCGGGCCCGGGAGGAGAGGCGCGGAGGGGAGCGGAGCTATGTTAAACCCGGGGTACCGCTGAGGCGGGGCGGGCCAGGCCAGAGGCGGGGGCTCTCCGGCGGCGGGCTAGCAGGGGCCCGGCTCCCGAGGCGGCGGCAGGCAGCATTTCGGTGCGGGGAGCGGCTCCGCAGCCACCGGGCCAATGAACATGTCAGTGTTGACTTTGCAGGAATACGAATTCGAGAAGCAGTTCAACGAGCATGCGGCCATCCAGTGGATGCAGGAGAACTGGTGAGTGCCGACCCCGGGCCCCGCCGTCTGTCCGTGCGTCCGCTCCGTTCGGCGGGGAGAAGCTGAGCCCATCCGGGTGCGCGCTGTGTGCTCCGGCCCGGCTCGGCTCGGCTCGGCGCTGCTGTGCGCGGGCACACGGGCGCTGCCGCCGGCGCTACCTGCGCGCCTGGGCGGGGGCCGCCCCGCCGGGTTACGCAAGGCCGGGGCATCGCGGTGCGACGCGGTTCGGTGCGGGCCCCGGGCCCCGAGTCTCGCCGCCGCCCCCTCCCGCCATCCCCCGGCTGGCCCGGCGGCGCAGAGCCGCACACGTGCCCCGGCTCTGCCCTCGGCCTCCCAGCCCTGCCCGTCTCTCCCGCTGCGCGCCCGTTAAAACAAGTTGCGCGTGTGTCCGCGCTCCCTGCGGAGCCCTTCTTCCTTCCCCCCAGCTCCTCATCAAACTTCATTTGCAGCCATGTGGCTATTAACTTTCCCAGCGTGTGCGGAGCCGGGGCGAGCTGAGCCGCTGCGGGACCCGCCGTGCCGGGGGGCTTTGCGGGCACCCCACGGGACTGCCCGGGCCGCGGTGAGACGGGGCCGCGCAGACGGACACAGGCACGCACCCAGCCTTGCCCGCCGAAGGGGAGCGCTGTGCCGGGAGCCTGCTCGCTGCCCTGCCCTGCGCTGCTCCTCCCCGGGGGCATTCCCGGGTGCGGTCCGTGCGAGGGGGTCCCTGGGCCCCGGCTGGCAGAGTGGATGCAGGGGTGGAGGGAGCACCCGAGCTGCCCCTACCCCTTTCTGCGGGGTTCTCCGGGCTCCCCTCGGGGTCCGGATCCCTCTCTTCATCATGCCTGCCTCTGTCTTCCTCCCGGTCCTCACCTTGGCTTTGTGCACGGGCCTGGTGTTCACACCTTGCCTGTGCTCAGCTGCACCTTGCTGCTGCACTGTCCCTGGCCACCATCACCTCTTGCCCAGTCTTGCCCTTTCTGCTGCTCCTGTGGTCTCTCCCCAGCTTGTGACGGTCTTTCCCATTGCCCCCATGTCCCCGGTGCCACTGGCCCTCTCAGGCTTCCTCATCCCTACATCGTCCAAGCAAGGATCTACCCCACGCCACCCTTGTGTGACAATAGCAACATAGGACCATACCTGGGTCCAAGGTTTGGTGCCTACATTTGCAAAGCAGAATGGTCCCAGATCCTAGGTGGATCTCAGCCAGGCTTGCTAGAATGCTCCGGTGACTTGTCTGGGGACTTTTGAGGGCAGTATAATAAAAATGACCATTTAAGTATGTGTATGTCTCCCTCCATTCTCCTGAAGGTGAACTCATTAGCTCTGGAGGGATGCCTAGTGTCACTTAAGTTACAGGAGAAAGGAGACCACATAGATATTCTTGGACTGGGAGTGTTGGATGCTTCCCGTTTTGTTCGTGTTCCAGAAGAAAACTGGCGTCAGAATAGGACAAACTGGTAAAAGAGGATGGGAGGGGGTGGTACCTGAATGTATATAATAGCCAAATAACCCAGAAAAGATTCAGTTGAGATTAAAGAACATGACTAGGAACCAGGACTCCTGTGTTGTCTGCTGCACTTCGTGTACTTCATGGCATGACCTTGGGAATATTACATAACCTCTCCTAGGCCTCAGTTTCCCCATCAAGGAAAAAAACAGGGAAGTGGGGGTAGTAAGGCTGAAATACTCTCAGGAGGCACTTTGATGACTTAGGAAATGTTTGCCGAGCGCCTTGAAGATGTCAGGTACTATATAAATGCTAAGCAGTGTTATTAAAGTCTCCCTGTCAGTCTCGTGCGCTGCAGAGGTCTCCAGCTGGGACTCTGTAATGCCAGGCTCCCACTTCCCAGGTTCAAAGGGGAAGGCCATCACTTTTAAGCTGCTGCTGTACCTCTATGATGATCTGCGCGTGCATGATTTTCCATCTAGTGTCACCTCCTCTAAGGGAACTGATGAATTAATACCTTTGATTCACTTGAAAGTACAGCAGAGCAATGTGCTTGTGGCTTGGGAACGTTTCTGGAAGCGAATTGGAGCCGTGCTCTGTGAGGTCTCCACCGTGGCAGGCTTTTCCTGACAATGCTGCTGAAAATGTCTGAGTTTCAGGTTAAATTACGTGGTTTTATCTTCAGGGAATTCACTTGCTTAATGAAACAGGTCCTGTTCCAGTGCTTGAATTCTGTAAGGGAGATTAACTGGTAAAACACAACAGCTAAGGGCCGTACAAGAAGGCTTTTTCACTTCCTATCAGGGTAACACAGTAGGTTTGCTTGCGCTGGCATCAATGGCAGTTTGTGACTTCTCAACTTTGAAGGCGTAGCCTTAACGAACAGATCATTAATGTAAGAGCATCCTAAGGTGAGGTTGTTAGGTAGTAGTTTGTAGGGATAAACATGGTTGGTTGTTGTTTGGGCAGGAAGATGGACTGAGTGGACTTGCTTCAGGAAAGACCGTGGCAGAATTTTGTACTGTAATTGCTATTTAAATTAGGAACAGTATTACAATGCTGAACATGAAGGTAAACAAATTCCATAGGTGTGGCATTTATTATTTTACTTCATCTCATAAATATTTCTTGATACCTCACAAGGCCAAAGAAAAAAGGCTGTAGGGTGTTGGGGAGATGAAGTGGCTCTAAGGAGTTGACCCTGTCTTTTGGATTTTGAGAAGCACCTTTGGAATCTGACTATGTTGCATATGGAGACCTAGCCCAGTTTGAGGAAGGACGTGGGTTCCTCTACATACTCTCTGGGTTCCAAGCTGGTTAAAGCACTGGCAAGCCCTTTTAATTATAACTGCGTAAGCCTAAAGCTGGAAAAGCTTGAAAAGCCTAGGGGTAGCACCATACCCCTAGCTACTGGTGTGGCTGGTCTGGATGGATCACACTGCAAGAAATGAAGTGGCTGGGTCTGTTCAGCTGAGACTTGCCCCTCCTTTGCCTCCATCCTCTGAGCCTCCTCCAAGCTCCATCCCTCCCTGGGGCAAGTACATGTCCTCTGCTCTCACCAGTCACTGGCACCCAGGCTTTTCTTCAGCACACCCCCATCCTAGGGTTTGTTTCCTCACTGCTGTCTGCCCCTGGGAATATCCTTCTGAGGCTGGCGGGAATGGAGCCCATCTGATGGTGAATTGGTCTAATGACAGTGAATGAAATCTTCCTTGCTTCATTCCAGATGTTCCTGCTTGACTTTAAGGGAGCTGTCATCCTGCAATGTGCATCCTGCTGAGAACTCTTTTAGAGCCTGGGCCTAGATTACAAGTGCTGTTAAGAGGCTACTGTTTTGACCCAGGGGAAAAATGAGTATTACAAGCATCTGGTTTTGTGCCTCCCTGAATGCTTGGCTTTAGCTGTATACGTGCCCTTATGGTGTAGCCCCCAGACTGCCTGGTTGTCCTGCAGGTAGGCACCACCAGCAGAGCAAGGTTGCAGGCTGCAAAGTCAGACCTGCAGCCTGCTGGTCTCTGAAGCCAATTAGCTGTGTTCCCTAAACAAGTAATTACAGGTTTTGAGGAGGTTAAAGAACTAACAGGTCCATTTACTGTCATGAAACTCCTTATGCTTTATGTTGTGGGAAAGCTGTAGATGTACATTTGTGTATAGTGGCCATCAGGTAGCTTTGAATATAAGATACAGTCTTGCTATAAGATAAGATACACTGGGTTACTGTGCTTGGACCATGGGAGGCTTGATTTCAGTACATCCAGGATTAAGCCAAATGTTTATTAAAATAATTGCTTAAAATGATTTCTCAATTCAAACTCTCCCAGCACCTCCTCCCAAACTTTTTTAAAGAGGGAAGAGGAATGAAGTAAATAATCTGCAGATGATTTTTTTTTTTCCCCTCCACTTAAACTGCTGCATGAGAATTAATGCAGCTCTAGTCCTTCAATTCTTGTGACTAAATACATTACTATTTTTGCAGAAAATTCATGGTTCAGTCGGATGTAAAGCAAAAGGGGTTGGAGTGCTGAGATGCTGACTCCCAGCTGCAGCCAGTGAGGTAGCAAAAACTGGCCGGTGCTTAGGGAAGCAAAAGTGACGGGAGCGCACGGACGGAGCAGTGACTGGCGGGGTCCTTCTCCATCGTGCTGCAGAGCTCCAGGTTCGGGCATCAGCACGAAGTGACAGTTGTTCCTGTTATAATTGTCTGGCCAATAATAATTATCTTCAGATGTCTGCTGACGAGGGGCTCGCCAATGGGGAGGCAGGAGGCCTGTGCTGACTGCGCCGAGATTATCTGGGCAAGATGACATCACGCGAGGGCTTGCCTAAAATCACAGAAACTTTTCCTCTGCTGCTCCGCCGGCTGCTGCAGAGCTCCAGCCATCCCTGCCCTTAGCACCGCTATCCTCCTCCTGGCTGCTGCCCTTGTGCAGGTTCCTCTCCCTCCCCTGTCTTTGCTGCTCCTGGCTTTTTCCTTTCCTGTTTTTCTTCCTGGAAAGCCAAGGCTTAACCCTGGCAGTGTGCTCGCAGGTAGCAGCAGGAGCCAAGTCAGAGCAGAGGAGAGCAAGCAGCGTGAAAGTGCAGCTGGTTATTCCCTGAAGATGCTGTGGAGCTCTGCTGCAGAAACCGGCTGTTACTGTTCATGAGCAGTCAGTAAAGAGAGAAGCAGCCTGGAGGGGCAGCGGGGCATTTATTTGATTTTAAAGGGCTCTGGCAACTCAGACTTGACTGTGAAATTAACTTTGTGAAACTTAAATGTATGTGTATTTGAAAACAAAAACTAAAACCCCCAAACAAACAAAAAACATCCTGGTGCCAGATTTTTAACCTTTTCTTACCTGAAACTTTTTATGTAGCAAGAGGCAGAAAGTGCAGCTAGTGCTGAGAGAAATTTATCCTTTTGGGTAATTTTTGTTCTGGTCAAAACTGGAGGTAGATATGGAAGAGAAGGTTAACTAATTTGATTTGGAAATGTGCTTCCACATTTAATAATTGACACAATCACCATCATCCTAGACAGATGTTTCTGAAATGCAGAACAAGCTTCCCTCATCTGCTTAAGCTACTCTTACCTCATGTAGAAATCAAGAGTGAGAGGCTGTGTGTGCATCCTTCCAGGCATACATGTGTGTGGCAGTCAAAGCCTGATGTAAATGACTTTTTTTTTTTTTTTTTCCTTGTTCTTTCCCCCCACCCTGAGCTCTTGCTAAATGCCAGTGAGGTATGTGGAGAGGACACTGCAGTCACCCTGTCCTCTCTGTGCTACAGCAAGGACTCAGAGGAAAGATGTACGAGTTGCTCTTTGCCACAGAGAGACTGTTTTACTTGAGTGAAATTCAGTCTGCACAAGAATTTAACCTACTTCCACATTTCCCCACCCCCAGAGGGGCTTTTTCCTGCTCTTGTGCAAACTGGGCCATAAAACCAACAGGCATGCTTTGGTGCTGCAGAGATTAGAGGATGCCAGCTCCTTTGCCTTTCTCCCATTGCAGGCCAATATAGTGGAGT
The DNA here is from genome assembly GCA_024605025.1 of Megaceryle maxima. Classification (NCBI taxonomy): domain Eukaryota; kingdom Metazoa; phylum Chordata; class Aves; order Coraciiformes; family Cerylidae; genus Megaceryle; species Megaceryle maxima. The sequence continues at coordinate 21,879 of JANHGN010009853.1, forward strand.
ATCACAGAGCTTTTGGCTCCTTGACAATCTATGGGCAATAACAGTGCATCTTCTTTCAGAGTCCACATATTTTCTGTCTGTGTGTGCCTGAAGGGGGGAAAAAAAAATGGTGGCACAAAAATGTTATTGTGAAGATAAATGCATTGGTGTCTTTGGATCCAGCCCACAGTGAAACATAGGCATTGGTGCTTTGTTTACTCTGTCCCTAGAACATGAACGTGTCTGTCCTGTTGCTTCATTAATTTTTAGGCCTCTGAGTGTGAAGATATCTCTTCTACTTTGGGAAATACCATGTGCTTGTGGGAATAAAACTCGTAAGAATGGAGGAAGAAGTAACTCAGGAGCTTGCCATCATTTTCAAAAGTGACTATGGACATTCAGGAGCATTTTGGTTTGGGATGAGATGTAGGATGCTGAATTATTTTGGCACTTCTGAAAAACAAGTTCTTATCCTAGGTGTAGACTGTGAAAGCAGAGTGTTTGTGCAGGCACGGGGTGAGTAGCAAGTGGTGACATGAACCTCCTGAGTCAGAGTGCTTTTTGTGGATGGGCAAAGGAGCAATGAGAAGCTGATTTCCCTTGAGATTGCGGTGCAGAGTGCCCAGCTATCTCATTCCTCCTCTGAATGCCCTGGCCCTGTTGTATCACAGGTGGTTTTTCCCCTGGGAGACAGTTGTTTCACCTGTCTGGCTATTTCAGCTAGCTTAGAGATACAGACACCCATATAGAGACAGACAGACAGACAGACTCCTTTATACTGGTTAAATCCATGCAAAGTCAGTGGGAGGAAGGGCCCTGCAAACTGGTCCGACTTCCAGTTTGCCAAGCTGTAGCTTCACAGGGTTGTGGTGCTTGGGCTGGTTGGGCAGTGCACAGCAGATGGCCTTTCTGGATACAGTAGTGTCTCTACTTGATCAATCCTGGCAAAAGCCCAACCTGAAATCAGTTCCATGGGCTCTTTGGCACCCTGGTTGAAGGCCAAGGTCATTGCTCAACATCGAGAAGACAGCAGTTTGTATGATGGCATGTGAGTTGCTGTTGGCTGTTCTCTGGTCAGGTTGCACGTGCCTGTGGGCTTTTCCTAGGGCACCAGGGTGGTATTCCTTTCCTGACTGCCACTTTCTAATCATACCTTGATGATGAGCCACAGTTAGTTAGGTTGGTGTGTTTTGTCCTGTTAGTTTTTTCTCAGGCAGGCACTACACGTGTGTGTCCTAAAACTCTTTATAAAAATCTCTTCTTTAAAAGCAATGAACAAAACTTATGTGGGGACAGCTTCCATATTCTCCTCCTCCTTCAAATGGGCACGGTCTGGTTGTCCCTAAGCTGGTAAGAGAAGCATTGTAGAGAGGCTACATTAATTTGTTAGATCTTGGTCTTTTAATGATCTCTGTGCTGGTAGATGTTGCCTTTTAATGGGCTCAGGATAAGCAGGAGATCTCTGCGTGTAACTCATTGTGTGATTAGGGGCCTCAATTATTTCATTTTCTACAATGCCTGACATAACTGACCCCCCTGCTGAATATCCATGTCCAGTACATACACTGCTCCTTAAAGTCCACTGTGGTCATGTTCCCACTGGTCTCAGCAAAGAAAGGTCTGGCCAAGTATTTAACTTGTTGCCATTGGTCTCTTCTCCACACTGTCTCTAGTGGTACTTTGAATAAAAGGATGTTTCATACTTTTTATTTTTTTTTTCCCCCCCTTTATGTCATTGCCAGTCTCTGGCCCTTGCTCAAGAATCCTTGTCAAAAGGGTCCATCCTTTTCAGCTGACTTTGATCTGCTGACTCTTAGTGATAAATATAGAGATATAAAGGGGTAAAAATTGGCAAAGGAAGAGCTGTATTATTTCTCTTTGTGACTGTGTTAGCACTGGCAGGCTGGAAGCCCTGCTGCGTTGGGGGTCTAGGGAAGGGGAACAGACTGATGGGGAATGCAGAGACTCTTCTCTGCAGAGGTGCTCTCAGTACAGAGCTGGGGGTGTTGGAGGGTAACAGAGCTGGGGGTGTTGGAGGGTAACAGAGCTGGGATTTCTGCTTTGCTTTGGTTTTTTGGTTTGTTGCTTTTTTTTTTTTTTTTTTTTTTTTTTCTTCAAGTGTAGACTTCTAACAGTGTTTTTGGAGCTTTCCACGGCTTTGTGAATGATTTTGTAGTGTAGGGTCCTCTGGGACTACACAAGGCAAGATGATGTAAAAAACTTTTTTAAAGCTTAATCAAGAGAGCATTTAGATGCTTTTTCTTTTAATGGAAATGGGTGGATGTTCAAACATTATTTTTAAATGTAAATTAGCATTGGCTAAAATATAAAAAAAACCCCACCTTTTCACATATATATTTTTTTTTCTTCCCACCTCTTTTATCAACCTGCTTGAGCCTTATCCCGGGTCGGAGTAGAAGGATTTTGCATTTACTCTGTTTATGCAACACCTAGCACAGTGGTGCCACATCTCTGACCAAAGTGTCCCAGACTGCTGCTTCTACAAGCCATGCAATTCCTGTTTGTGTCACAGCGTCCCTTTCCCTGGGGCTGGGTTTGCTGGATGAGGCTGGTGCAGCCCAGTGGGGTGCTCTGCAGGGACATCCCAGGTTAGTGTTACGCAAACAGGCAGCAGAATGAGAAACAGCAGGGCTGTGTCTGCACCCAGACTAATTCAAGGAGAAAATCGTATTGCTTCATGTGGAGGGTTTGCCAATGTGGTTATTGCTTTCAGATCTAGAGCAGCAACAGTACCTGAAAATGCCTTTCACTGTGTGCCTTGTACTATGTGCTCTGTTGCAAACCTTTAATTGGAAGTCTTGTTGACTTTTGTGAAGGCATCTTGCCTTTGATTGTCATGAGTCTTGCTTATGGACTAGAAGCAAGGTGTTAGGACTCTCAAAACAACCTAATGTCCCTGTGGCTAGAGAAGGGGCCCAGGTCCTGCAGAGCAGACATACCATGAAATGTTGGGCAGGTCCAGTCCTTGAGCTTCTGTGAGAAGAGCTGGTATTGGGGGTGGGGGAGAAGAGGGAGTGATTCAAGTCAGCAGTTTACCTCATGCCAGGGGACTTGTACTCTGAAAAGCCCCATGTAGTGGTTTATGCACTACTTGGTGTGCAGGGGAGTGATGATCAATATATATCTGAGGATGTGGGGAGCCCGACTTCAAATTGAACGCAGCCATAGCCACCTTGTACAAGCCAGACATTGGTCTGACAGCTCTTTGTGTCTAAGTCCCCCAATTTCAATGAAAATCAGGAACTTGAGTCATCTCTGAAAAGTGCTCTTTGTGCCCCAGTTCCTCAGCAGTAAAATGGGCAACAGTTCTGTTCTGGGGATATTCCAAGTTCTTTTTTATTTTTACCATGCCACAAGGGTGATGCAAAGGTGGTAAGACCATAATGAGTAACTATATTAACATGGTACAGACAAAATAAAGATCTTACAGTCTTACTGTGCAGCTTTATACTTGTACCAGCAGTGAAGAACACTTCACTCTTGCCAAGGATGTGGGGCAAAGTTTCTCTCCTTGATTGTGGTAAGAGAGGATTAAGAGCTGCTGTAATAACAGAGGCAAGGCAGTTTATTGTTGGGATCAGGATTAAGCTGCAGAAGTCCAGGCCATTCTTAATTGCAAATTTATGAAAGGAACTGTCCTTCAAGTAGTCCAATAAAACTTCAGACTATTCAACATCATCTGATGGTAACTTTTAAATAGAATTTTTAAAAATTATTGGTAATTGGTTTCAGCATATGAAGTCTGCAAACTGAGTGAAAAATGAGTTGGACATAATCCATGATTATGAGCTCCTCGAGTTGAATGCAGTGGTTTTGATATCTGATGGCCTCAGCTAGCCCTGGACATAAAACTTAAGGTTGGTCAAGAGCATTATCAAGGACAAATATCTGCCCTGTATGTCTTGAGCCACCAGTAGTGTGACTGTACCTGGAAAGAGCAATTCCAGGGAGTGCCAATTAACATTTTAAGGAGAAGAAATAATGGGTGAAGTTCATCTTGGTAAAAACACAAGAATGATATTGAGGAGTCTGATCTTCTGGATAATGAAATTGGTTTGGGTTTAATTTTTTTTGGCTTTTTTTTTAAGTACCTCTTAATGGTTCTATATGAGATGATGGTAAAATCCCCTAAGTATAAACAAAAGCAGGATGCCAAAGTTGTTGCAGCATCCCAGTCAGATAGTGGACTTAGTAACAAATATTTACAAAGTCTGGCTTTTTCTTATGTAATTTTCTTTTTACCTTTAACTGGGAATTTTCCATCTAGGTCTCCTGTTGTGCCTCTGCTGAATGCAAGTCCTTTGTAAGCATTAATGGGAATGTTGTGGTTTCCAACACACACAATCTCCAGGCAGCTGGAAGTCCTGGGTTTCCTTCCTTTTTGTTCTCCCTGGAGGAATTGGCTGTCCAGCTTCTTTTCCATGTCTTTACAGATGACAGTGAAGAGAGATGCTGCTTTTTAGCAGGAAATTCTGTGGACACATTACACTTCAATTACTTAATGGTTTATTCATTCTGCTTGGCTTCACAGCCAAGCAGAAAACTCCAGGCTCTCTGGTACACCATGATGATCTCTACATCCTCTTGTCTTCGTTAGCTACTGTCACTTGCACGAAGACTGTTGCACTGCTGAAATGGTAGTTCTGGGGCTGACAGCTGCCCTGGCCCTTCTTAGACCTCAAGGCCTAATCATCAGGATCTCCTCTTGCTGGGTCTTCTCTCCTGGGTGTGGATGGGGACCTGGCCCTTGTGCACGGCCGTCTCCGTGCTCATGGGCGATGGACTCAAAGCCACTGGTGATTTCACTGTGTTTCTTAGGTAAAAGCTGAGGCCGTGAGGATGTGATAAGCAGAATTGCTGAGGAAAGTGAATAGCACTGATTGCAGACCCCTGATGAAACAGGTTGTTTGACAGGTAGAAGTATTTTGAAATGTGTAATGTTGTCTTTATGTTATTTTGTGAGAGCATTGCCCCATTACATCTTTTCATAAGGTATTGCTGTTGGCCTCTGTCCAAAACAAGACACTGACCTAGTTCAACCTTTGATCTGACCTGATCACTCCTCTCTGCTTAAATTCCCTTTTTTGAACACATGCCTGATAAAGAAAAAACTATTTTTGGTACCAGTCATGCCAGAACTGTCTGGAAGTGACATTCCCTCTTGCAACAGCTCTGTGTACACAAGCCATCAGTTTATTTTGGTAAATCATTATTTGTTGTTCAGAACACTGTAAATACTGTGGAGTTAAATCCATTATTTTTAAACCTTGGGTTGGCAGTTGATGCTGAAAATGCCCAGCAATCCTATATGCCGGGGGTCTGATGCTAGGTGAGATTCCCTCTGTGCCAGGCACTGCTGTGAAAAACTTTATCTTGCTTCTAACAGTTTTTGTAGGTTTAGTTTAAGCCCAAATAAAACTGATTATTTGAAAAGGCTTAGATAAATTATTGCTTGGACTATGAGAGCCAGATCTATGACATTGTCACTGTCTCTGTGACCCAGTGGGGAGTTTTGCATCTCTCCCATCAGAGGGAGGACAGCTCCAGACAGCCAAACATTGTGGATAAAACTAATGTAATAGCACTGGAAGGAATCCTCAGTTGCTGTGTCCTTCTTCACTCACTTCTACTATCACGTCTGAAATGGTTTTTGGTTTTCTTTTTTCATTTTTAATAATTTGTCATAAGCTTTCCAGCATTTTCCAAGAGCTCCCCTCTTACATCACTGCTTACATCATGGACAAATTCCCAAATTCAGTTTGAAAGATAGCATCAACACCAGGTATTCCTAGTGCAGCACTTTGAGCCAGGCTGTTGTAAGACTTATTTTACCCAAGACGCTCCTGCTTGTTAGGAAGGTAAAGAAAAAAATCTTTTATTGAAAGAAATGCTTTGAAAACCTGGCCCTAGACTTTCCTGAGAGGTGGTCTTTGTGTAATGGTCCCCCTGTAGAAAGATGGCAGTTACAGTGCGTGCCTTTCCCAGATTCCTCCACATAGGTCTTTCGATCCTGCTCTGGAGGTTTGCAGGTCTGGGATCCTGGTGTTTGGTGACTGCAGCCAGTTTGTGTTACTGCTCACTCACTCGGTCCTTTGAGAACCCTGCAGGCACTGGAGATGGGATTTTTCTGACCGCACATGGATGCCTGCTCCATAAGGTGTCTGAGTCATATAATCCTGAAATAGGGAGCTGAGCGAGATAAGTTGCATCCTAAAAACACTCCCCTCTCTGCGCTGAATATAGAGAGGCTCCAGGGAGCTCGCCAGACCACAGCTACTTCCAACCATCCTCCTTCCTTTCTCTTCCACTGTGCATTTTCTTTTTCTAGATAGCTATTTGATTTTTCCTTTTTATCAGCCTTCCCCCTCCCCCTTTCACTGCCTGTCTATGTTTTTCTCCATTTAGGAGTGGTGGAGCTGGCAGCGTGGGCGGCTGGGGAAACCCTGCCTGCTTGCCTAAAACAGCCCGCGCCGTGCGAAGCAGCTGGTGTGCGCCTTGGTGCGGGGCTGGTGGAACTGGGCAGCGTGGGCCTGGCCCTGACCTGGCTCCAGATGAGCAGAAAAAGTACTGCATTGGGGTGGTTGCATGGTCCTTGGTTTCTGGAATGGGGCAATAATAAAACAAGAGTGGTTGCTTGTAGCTTTCCTCAGCTCCCACCATCTCCCGGTATAAAAGGGGTGTCTCTTAAATGTCACTTTCTGGTCACTAGCTGGAAAGATTGTGAAGTCTACAGTAAAACTTCTGTTGGCTTCAGTGTAAGAGGTTTAGCTCCTAAACTTCCATGTGTTGGTTAGATGTAATGTAGCATCTGGTATGTAAAATCATTATGACAATTCACTTATTTTGAAAAGGTCATTACTGTAAATGGAATAATTGGAAAAGATGCTAGAAAAAGAAGAGAAAAGATGTGTCTACATTTAGGAAAAACAATACACACCGGGCTGATCATCTGAGCAACCCAGAGATTCAAGAGAAATAACAACTGTGAGAGCTACCACAGCTTTTCACTCTGTGGAGAACCAGCAGAGCTCCTCCCTGTGCTCTCTGTAGTAGCAGCGTGCCCTTGATTGAAAAGAAAAATGGATTAGGATAACAATGAAGGATCTGTTGGCATCTATCACATAGCTGTGTGAAAGCTGGGAATGCAGATTTTGACCTCAGGCTTTCCAAATGCCCTTTTTGCCTTAGTAGTCCTTGTGACTTCAGCTGTTCCGGTGCCATGGAGCATCTTCCCTAAGAAAGTGCTGGTGGCCTCAGGGTAGGCAAAGTGTGGAAGATACTGAGGGTGGTCCTTTGGAATGTTGTGAGTAGGGTGAACAGTTTTGAACTGAACCCATTAAAATGACCTATATAGTTGAGGGAGGCTTTTGGCACACCACCGGAATCTCGCCTACACTTTCCTTCTGTGATTATGTTCCAGCATTTCATCTTCCCAGGCTGTGTCCTGATGACCTTAGTTACAATCCATATTTGTTAGTGGCAGAGTTAGGCCCCTTTCCATTAAACTAGATCGGATCGTGTTGTACCTGTTTACAGAAGACGTGAATTGGACTTTGGGCATCTTCAACCCATTTGCCTTGTTTAAATTTTCAAGATTGAGTGTTGACTTGGTGGAATTTCAAGTATCTCTTGTGTTGTTAAGATATTTGTACACCCTGAAAGAGGGACACTTGTATTACCATGGAGAGTTAGGGTCTTTTAATATCTTTCTGCCCTTTGCTAAGGCCTGGGCTGAATCCCACAATCACATTCTTGGTGAGTTAGGTGCTTTAATGACAGAAAGCTTTATGATGTAGCACTTCTAATAACAGGAGGGATGCCTTCAAAGTGATGGATTTGCACAGCTCTCAGGGTTGCTCTGAGAGCTGTCTGAAGCCATTGCAGCTGGAAGTCTTGCCCCTTAATATATAAAATGACTGATTCCTCTGACTTTCAGCTGAGGTCTTTCTTCTTGGCTCTTAAGTCCTATATGACATTAAAAGAAAGCAAGACATTGGCTTCCAGCACTGTTGAGAGCCTCCCATTGCGCGTACAGTAAGCTAAAGGACATCAGACGTAGACTTGGTACCATCATGAATTTTCCCTGCCTGTTGGGTGAAATTCTGCCCTTTGAATGTCAGCCAGCCAACCTGTGAGGCAACTGGGACAGCCTCCCTGTTGCTCAGGTTGCATAAGGGGGTGATGGCAAGGTGGGTTGTCTTGGATTCACTGGTGCTGGAGTAGCTTCCCAGGGCTGAACTTTTGCTCCATGCCACACAGATGCAACCACCACTACAGTTACATGAACTGGCTGCCTGTTCAGGCCAGTCTGTCATGTCTTCTAGGGCTGTGACCCCCTGTTGCAGAGCAGAAGGGACCAACAGAGGCAGTAAAGCTTCAAACTGTTCCAGCTGCCTTGTCCAGAGACTGCCTGCTTGGTTTTTCCTGAAAGCAGTCCTGGAGACAGCACAGGGTGGAAATGATGTGTCCTTTGGTATTTAGTGCCCACTAGAACATGTATGCTGAGGTGCTCGTGTGCCTAAATGTTGCACCCATGCAGCCTGAGCAGTTTCCTTCTAACTGCATGAGCGGGAACAAATACTCTTTAAGTTGTGTATTAGACAACTTAACTTCAACACCCCTCTCTGTCTGGATCTTGCAGTCTGCTACAATAACGCCCTGTGGTCTAGTCCCTAGACCAGCCTGCTCAACCTGCTTCATTCAAAGAGTTGGTAAGGCACCCGTCTGGAGAACTACAGGCTTTCAAGGACCTTTACTATTAAAAGTAGGGTCTGGGATTCATCCAAGTCAACGGGAGCCACGCCTTGTGACTTGAGTGGGAAGAAGATGTAAATTTTTGTGCATGAGTGAGTAGATGAGGTGGCTCTGGTGTTAGCTGTAGCTTTGATTCAGAGATGTGAGTGGTGCTGAAGTCAAGAATAAGCTGCCATCCTGCAGGCATCCTGCAGGAATACTGGTAAAGAGGATGCAAATGCAGGATGGGGCTTTGGAGTGAATGGTAATATGTGGGGGATCATTAGAAAGCACAAAGATTAAACTGGAAAGGGCTTGTTTCCCAGAGATTGGCTTAAGTGTAATCCTCCCCGTGCAAGTGCTCCTCTTCCAGAATAAAACTACCCATCTCCAGTGTTGAACCAGTTAATGCAAGCAGGGGCTTAAGCTGCCTCTGCCATGCTCTGGGGCAGTGGCCGTACACTGAAGAAAGGCTTCCAGAACAGGAAGGGGAAAGAAATAGCAGTTTGAGTCGGTGTGTTGACTCATAGGAGACATTCTGAAGGTTATGGATATACGTTAAGCAGATATGAAATAGCTCTTGCTTTATAAGTATCATTACAAAAGCAAGTATCCTCTTCAGGGTGCCAGAGTGTATAATGAGCTAATTAGAGCCTGCATTTTCAAAGTGGCAGAAAACCAGGATTTAGATCAGAAAAAATTGCAGATAAGTTTGCTGGTGACTTCTGTAAAACTTCCTGGCCTCGTACCTTACTTTTTCTTCCCACTCACTGCTTTCTGCAGCTGTGTCCATTGAACTTGGTGTCGTCCTTTGTGGTTTGTGTGAACTGAGAGAGGAGAGGTTCAGACCTGCTGACCGTCGGCCGGTGGCAGAGGGGCCGGTCCACCCCCATCAGCTGATGGGGGCAGGTTGGGGTTGTCCCGAGGCACTAAAGTCACTCGCTTTGCAGAGGACAGAGGCTGGCAGCAGGATGAACTGGACCACAGGAGAACTTGTAAACAGGCTCAGTGGAGCATTTCATGGCCTGTAGAGAGACCCAAGGAAATCCTGGAACCCTGCAGCCTTTATCATGACACCTGACACAGCAGCACAGCCAGCCTCCTCTGCTTTACCAGATTTCCATGCTCGTGTCTGTGTCTTTCTAAACGTGGCACAGATTATTTATTTATTTTTCTTCCTTCCCCAGACTTAAGCGTGGGGGGAGATCGACGGAAGAAATCTGCATCCGAGCTTTCCCCAAAACAGTATGAAAATGCAGAGCCCCCCTTGCAAAAGGCAGAGGTTCCTCGCACTGAGGTGGTGCCATCTGGGTTATCAGGGATGAGACTTGGTCTGCAGCATAAGCAACCTCACAGTGCATTTTCAGTGAGCCTCGCCTGACTAACATATTGCTTACATTTGCTGACTCACTCTTGTACTGCCTTTTTCTTTCTTGTTCCCTCGATGTGTTGATTTTTATCTCTGTTACTAGGGCTGTGCCCCAGACACTGTATAATCAGCGTGTTTGTGTTTGGCTCTCATGGTGGTGGGAGGTATCTACATTTGGATACAAATGTTAATATAATTCACCCTTAAGTGAGTAATGGCAACAAAATAGAGGGGTCTGAGCCCTCCCTGTGTGTGAGAGAGGGCTGTGAAACACTGCTCTTGGGGCAGGGCCATCCCCAGCATCACTGCCCGGGACTTTACACCACCAGCTGCATTTTGTGTTGCTGTCTCTTCAGGTCCTGCTCCTAGTGCTATTTTAACTGATTCATTTAAATTCAGCCTTGTGCTTTCCCTTGTAGAAGACAACGACACAGGCAGCCTGTGTCTGAAAGCTCTTTCAAGGTGGGAGGTACACAGGCACGGCTGAAAAATGTGGCAGAGCTGCCATGTCCCCACTGTCCTGCTTTTCCAGGAGATGTGTGGATGATCAAAAGCTCTGCTTACCACTCGTCCTGGTTGTAGGGTGCCCTTGGAAGCGCTTCATCCATCTGCTCTTCTCCAGGTGAGCTGCAGCAGCCCTGCACTGTAGCAGCTCTGCTTGCTTTCCCACTTTGATCTTTCACCCGAGCCATTAGGCATCCCTGTCTCTTGCCACTTCAAAGGATGTCTGTTCTTGACGTGCAAAGCTTGTGCCCTTCTGGAGGTACAGCTGGTTTCCTGCGTGTTTTCTCAAATACCAGTGGTCTTAAGCAATGCTGCTAAAATGAATGAGGATCCAGGTTAGTAGGCAAGGACAAGTATGACTTAGGGTTTTTTCCCCTTTACATCCCAGGCTCATAAGTTTCATCCAGTATCCCAGATGGCTGCAACTGTGTTATTCTTCTCAATCTCTTCTGAACAGGCCACCATGTAGTTTTCTTGTCCAGCTTAGGGCCGGTTTGTCCATCTCATTAAGTTGCCATCACATAACACTCTTTTCTCTTTTCTTTAATCAGATGATGTCCATTGTTTCCCCAGCAATCCTCATGCAAGGAATGACAGTACATGGCCAGTTACCAGGGGACTAATTAGCAGACAACTTCTTCCTCATGGTTCAAAGAGCATTATGTGTGGATTCCCAGGAGATCGTACCACAAAGCATCACCTTGCAGCAGCGCTGCTGTGAATGAACTGTGTGTTTTCTCTCCATGCTTTTTCCTGCTCATCAATTTTCTGTCAGACTGGGAGCAGACAGGCAGTGCTCCCCAATGTCACCGAGCAGAATCCAGCACTGATGGTGCCTTCGAAACCCACCCTGCAGTGAAACTACAGCTCCCGTGTGCTGGTGGCAGCTGAACAGAAGCACCCCTCTGAGTGCCTGGGCACGGTAGCTTTGCTTTAAGGAACTTCAACGTGGAAAGGGCTGCCTTTTTGGTTCTTGCTAGGCATGATGGCTTTTTTCAAGCTAAAGAGTATTTATGGCATTTCATATTGCAAGTTTCAGTGTTCTGGGTCCAGTGAGGTCAGTGATATGTAGCAGTTGCAAACAGAAATTATTGGTTTGAAAAATCTTGGCATTTTTGATTGTGACTTTTGTAAGTGCTGGAGGGCATGAAACATGCAGCTTCTCTGGTGTCCTCTCCTGTTAGCTGTTTTTTTCATGGTGGAAATGACTGTCAGCTTCTTGAATCAAGTACTGAAAGCCCTCCGGGCATTTCAGTGGCAATGCTAAGGACTTGTAGCTAGCTTTACTCACTTCTGGATTAAAATTTTTGTCATGGATTCTGAATGCAGATTGGACCAAATATATGTGCAGACAACCTCAGGAGGGTGTGTGCTTGTGCTCTCCCCACTTGTTTTTACTGAGTCTCAAAAGCAGTGTGCGGCACCTTGGACCCAAGCAGTGAGGACTAAATGATGAGCAGAGCTGTTGTTTTACATTAAATTAGTCCATCTTCTCTAGCCCAGCTTCCTCTGAATTTGTGTTCTATTTACTGGCAGAGAGCATCTGGCATCACCCATTAGTAAAGCATAAATTTAGATTTATTTTACCCAAGTAAACAGAAACTGGTCCCAGAACAGACAATAATAAGAGATCTCTAAAAAAGATGCCTTATCTTTATCAGTAAGTGGTAGTGTGTACTCTGAGATCTGCTCTGCTAGAATATTTCTTCATTTCTGTCACCTAAGGTGTGCAATAAACTATTTCTTCAGCATGATGTCGTCACAGGACAGGGTGAGCAGTGACCCTGGAGCAGATGAACTCTCCTCCACCTCCAAACTGCAGCACCTGCTCCCAGTAACATTTTTACATCCCCTTGCACAGCTGAGTGATACATTTCTGGGATGAATAGCTGCTTCAGTGCAGAGCTTGAAATGGAAACCAGGACTTTGCCACCCAACTTTCTCTTCTAGAGAGCCAAGGAAGTGATTTCCTTGCCTTACCACAGTACCCTTGTAGGCTGGAAACCCTAAACCTGCTTCCACCCTTGTTGGTCTCCAAACTGCTGGCCCCTACAGCTTTGTGCCATATCCCCTCCCTGGTCCAAAGCTGACCACTTGGCTTTCTGTGTAAGGTAAGGGAGAAGATCTGTACCTGTGGAAGGTGCTTTGTGCTGTGGGCAGAGTTTGAGGAAATATCCATATATTAGTTTTATGGATGTTAAGCCAGGTTTTCCAGCTGTTTATTTTACAGGCATGTTGAGACATCTTAATGGACTTAGAGTTTATTAAGTCTAAGTTGTTAAGTGAATTTTAATGACTTTAATAGACCTTTAGCATTCATGTTTAATCCAGTACTACTTACTGGCCTACGTGGTATGTTGATACTTTTTAAAGCTTCAGACTTGGCAGCTCTCTGAAAGAGGTACTTGTGTTTCCCAGATACTTGGATTGATTTCTTTCTGCTGTTAACCAACGTAGACGTCAGCTCTGCATTTGGACTAAAATTTAAAACCATCTGCAGAAAGGAGCCTGATGCTGTAGTCGAAAGCAGCATCACTGGCTGACTTTGAAAAGGGTGCCTATATGTGTCTGCCAGGAAGAAGCACTGGGTGGAAGGCTGAGAGAAACAGATTTGGTTTGGCTCAAATGAGGCATAAAGCATTGTACCAGTCAAGGAGGTCTGAGAAGCTGCCCAACAGACCATACGACCTTGTTTATTGAAATGAAGCCCAGCTCAGGATGCTTCCAGTCCTCTTCACAATCCCAGGGAGAAACATCCTGCTGGCTACAGCACAACAGAGTAAGTAGCATCCAACAGTTTTTTCTGTGTTCCTTGAACATCTTTCCTTTTGGTGTAAGAGTACTTCTCCAGTAATTCAATTCTAAGTTTTAAAGTTTCTGGACTACATTAATGCTTAATCTGCCCTCTTCTAGCTGGCAACTTCTATCCTGATTTGCAGTGATTAAAAATTAATCTAGCTAGGATTTGGTGGTCCTCCAGGATTCTGGCATTTTGATCTTGTAAGTCAGGTTTGAAACTGAATGCCTATTACACATACATCTGCTTTGCTTAAAAAATAGAATCTTTAAAGTTTATTCATGATTTTGTGCTTCATTCAGAATTGAAGGTGTATAACTGCAGCTAAATAATCAGAGGGCATCTTCCAATTCATCTCTGAGGAGGGATACCTTCTGTGGATGGTCTCAGAAATATGTACAAAAGGAGCTTTTAGATCTCTACCTGGGGCTGCTATGTTTTTGCTGTTGTATTTGAGGAAGCAAAGGCAGCCCTGCCATGCTTTGCAGAGGCAAAGTTCCTACTGATACAGTAGGACAAGTTTTCTTCTTTACCACGAGCAGCTGTAAAAGAAGGCTAACTTAAAAAAAGACAATTAAAACCATATCAAGACTTGATTCTCTTACAGACATAATCCTTATGTGACTTTTCCAAAATATTTTGTCAAGTTTTTCTGTTGCTTTTTTTCTTTCCTGAAGTCTGTTTTGGCACTGAATGCCTGCTGCCAGCTTTCATGGTCTAAAAACTTCAGGTAATGTGGGCAAATCCTGGAATTCACCTGTCTGACTGACAAGTAAATACCTCTCAGTCTCTGTTTAAATCTGCTTGAGTCTAAAGAGGTGCTGATGTGGATACCCCACAGATGTATTGCAGTCATATTGCAGGTACTTGCACAGGACAGATTTTGTTCATTAACTCTTCCCTGACTATGACAAAATACTTGTGCACCCAGTGGAAGTGCCTCTTTGGGTATTTTCCATCAGATCTGTGCAGGTTTTCTGGAAGTTGTACTAAACCTGTTCGTTTGCAAATATTAGCATAATTTTCTTTTTTTTATGAGTATACCTTAATCAGTATGCCTCTCCATTCTTCCTGGCAGTTTGTTAGTTCATGAAGGGCTACAGCATTTTCACTGGCTAAATTCATTGGTTAAGGCATATCACAGAATGTTACGGGTTGCAAGGGACCTCTGGAGATCAAGTAGAACCCCCCCTGCCAGAGCAGGACCAAAACTAGGGCAGATCACTCAGAAATACATCCAGACAGGACTTGAAAGTCTCCAGAGAGGGAGACTCCACAACCTCCCTGGGGAGTCTGTTCCAGTGCTATTGTGAAACCTGTCTAACCAAAGCTGGAATCTTCAGTTCCTGGTGTCAATCCTCTGTCTGTTTGACTTTCTTGGCTCGCTCCTCACTTTTTTCAGGTTGTGATCTGTTTAGCTTAAACCATCTTTTGATCTTTGGCTTCTAAACAAAAGCAATAAACACTTCTGTAAAATGTCCAGGGCTTTGTGGAGAGAGGTGTCCAGTTAAACCCTACAATAACTGTTTTGTGAAATAACCTATCCCAATAGACACTGAAATATATTTAAATAGCAATCCCATTTTTAACCCAAGCTGGGTAAATAACTGTGCTTGTATTTGGACTCCTCACCAGACTTCAGTGCATTATCCAGTAGGCTACAGTCGCACTAATGGCAAGCATTTTTTTTATTACTCTTGAGTAGAAAATAGTGCCATCCTTGAGTAGCACCATGCAGTGTCTCAATTTTATGGCCCTGCTTAAAGCAAATGTAATGAGCATTGCTTTGCAGAGGTTTACTGCCCCCACAGGCACTGACACATGGTGATAAACTCCCGTTTCCACCTCGCTAGGTGTTGTGTGTACTCGGTGTTTTACATGGTATTCTATACCAGCCTGGGCTGTGCTCCTGTGTGAGCTGATGCCCTTTCTCTGACTTCTGGGAGCTGTTTCCCATTCACCTCAGGATGAGGATTCAGCAAATGTGCATGCACAAAGTGGAAGATTTAGGCCCAGGTTGCAACTATATTAGAGCTTTTGAATGTTAAAAAGCTTCAATTTTTTTTTTTTTAATTTTATTTTTAATTCATCCCTTACAGTGAATGTGAACTAGATCTAAAATCCCAACATGCTGTACACTTTAAAGTTCAGGTAAATTCATTTCACTGACTTCAGAGAAGGTTTCAGACCTTTCAAGGTTACCTTTTCCAAGTGAAATGTAGAACAACCACTGGCATTGTTCTTTTCTGTATCATTTTACTCTAACTTCTCCAGCAATATGTTAGGACAGTACATTTTTGGTGTCACTTGGGTAACCATCCTAAGACTGGTAAGAGGTTAATTTGGAAGACCTAAACCTCCTCTTAAACTTGTGCCATTGTAGCAATGTGGGCTGGAATATAGTAGCAATGTTCTCAGCATTTCACTTCAGTGTTTTTCTGAAGGTAGATTCATAAATCAGGTTCACATTTTAAGTCAAATAAGTAGGAAGTGAAGCATAAAGTACAGACTTTCAGAAGGAAAAATCAGAAGACCATTTCAGGTTTTAATGAGATGTGAAATGCTCTCTCACCTTGCAGAAAAAGCTTTCCAAAAAAAGATCACTGTTGTCTTAAAGTTATTCTGTGGCTACAGTGAGACTTTTTCTACTAACAGCTAATGTCTAATAGAATTACTGTTGAGTTATAAAATGATCACTTTACTTGACATACCAAGGTTTTCCTTTATTTATTTCTTCTTGGTTTTGCTCTCCATGAATGGGACCATAATAGCTGTCCTGACCATACCGTGGACATAGCAAATATAGGTGCAGTAGTCTTTTCCAAAGCAAAGGATTTCCTACAGATGCAACAAGGTAAAACGAGGTAGCCAAGACTGAGAGCACTGAAACTTCAACACATGATGTGTAGGTATTTGGATGCTGCATGGGACCTTGCATGAGAGTTAAGTGTGGAGACAGACTTAGCTCTGTATTTAAATGGTAGCCTTTTCAGGAGGTGATAAAGTTACATCTGGGCTTTTACATAAGCTATTCCTCAGTAACAACGCAATGCAGTAACCAGCCCAGGTTGGTGTTGCCAGACTGGAGTACCCAACACAGAGTTACAATAACGCTGTTCTTTAGTCCGCCAAGAGAACGAGAGCCCACCCCAACTGCAAGCTCATGGAGACGCTGGGTGCTCTTTCCCCAGTCCCATGCTTGCAGAACTGGGTAACCAGAGAGCCATCTGTTCTCTGCACTTCAGTGTCTGTGTGGGGAGAGAAAAATCACAGGTTTGTGATGTTCTTGGGGTCAGTCGCAGTTTTCACAAAAGGCAAATTTTGAAGGCGTTTTAGAAGATCATAGCAAATGAATCTGCTGGCTGTATTTTAATTGTTATTAGGATGATGACATAATTCTATATTAGTTATAGTTCAATGTAATTAAGCCAGTTAAAATAAGGGAAATAAGCAGGAAGACTGGAGAATGAGTCAAGATGAAAAAAAAAAAAAAAAAAATCACCAAAACCTCCTGGTCAACTTCAGGCTTAGAAAATGAGCTTCTTTGCAAGGGACTTCAAGCTGCTGTTTGCTTCAAGTCCAGGAGGAATTCACTGCATTCTGTCTTATCTTTTTCTCTCTTTAACTCCTCGTGGCTCCCAGGTGTAAAGGTGGCTAAAGGTGGCACCCAAGTGTGCCTATAACAGTCAGTAGAAGGGAGCCTTGTATATTGAAACCTCTTTGTCTGAGTCCAGGACAGGGAGAGTTTGAGAGAGAAGAGGACAGTCTTTGAGGCATAGCCTAGACCTCTCTTTGCAGACCTGATTAACCTGGGCAGCTAGTTGCAATTACAGCGTTGCTTTTATAGGGTCCCTTCAGGGCTGAGTTTCACGTAAACAGGAAACAATTAATTGAGAAGAAATGTGGTTCTCAATTTCCATTGCATTTCCTGTGCAAAACTGTGGGCTGAGCCATTCGGGAATTTTCCCCTTAATTGTACCCTTAGTTGTGTGAGGTGTGTTGATTGACTTTACATGATGCCCCCACAAACACCTTCTTGGAACTGATTCAGGCAACTCGCCTTGTGTAATGAAAGGTATTTCAGCTCAGTTTGCTATCTAAAAATCCTGAGGGTTGGCTTCAGCCCTCGGTTACACAAGTAGAGTTGCAGAGAGGATGTGCCCATCTTGCCAGCTGCGGGATGGAGGTGGGATGGTATGGGCTCGGCACTGCTTGCAGGCATTCCCAGAAAAGGATTGGCATGATTATGGCTTGTGCTAGCTGCAGGTAGTCACACTGCGTGGTTGGGGAAGCCGAGCTGCCTGCCCCAGCCCTTTGGTCACACAGGATGTTGTGTGTGTTGCACAAATAAACATTATCATGTATAATCCTCTGAGCTCAGTGGGATGAGCTGCTCTGCTTGCCTCAGGGCTCCCTGTTTGTTGTCGTGTCACGGTAGTAATGATGTAGCTCCAATCAGAAGAAAAGACCACCTGAGGCAGGCAAGTCCTTTGAAAGTTTAGTAAGTGCCAGCAAGATGAAACTAGAACATCAAGATATCCATAAACCCTTGAAAGTTCAAGGAATTAGTGCATAATTAATAGCAGTAACCAAAGCAGAGCAGCAGGTGAACATAGGTCTCGGCTTTTTTTTTGGCTTGGTATGTCCTTTTTCTCGACTAAGAAGCAAAACCTGATGCAGGTTTAAATGCTGTCAAACTCTACTC
Organism: Megaceryle maxima; assembly: GCA_024605025.1. Taxonomy (NCBI): domain Eukaryota; kingdom Metazoa; phylum Chordata; class Aves; order Coraciiformes; family Cerylidae; genus Megaceryle; species Megaceryle maxima. The sequence continues at coordinate 39,987 of JANHGN010009853.1, forward strand.
AAGAGGCCGCTGCTAAATTTCATCACTGCTGAAGACCTCAGAATTGCAGTGTACTTTATTTGGCCTCAGAGATGCATTAGCTCTGAGGAATCCAGTAGAGGAATTTGCACATGCACGAGCCAGAGAGCTTCTGGAATTGCCCAAGAGGACTAAGATCTTTCCAGAACTGTGTAGTGCTAATTCAGAGCAAGATGCAGGCAATGGTTCTCGAAGTCCTCCTGTGTGTTTCAATTAAAAACTATAGATATTTGCTGGATTATTCATCCTGTGTAGCTGTGATGTTTGGATGGACGAATGCATAGATGGAAACTTCTGAAAGGCAATTTTTATGGAGAAACAACGAAATAAAACAGAAGGATGATTACTGCCAAAAAATGCATTGTAAGCCACAGAAAGAGCAAGTAAATACCATGTTCTAGCTCAAAACAACTGTCTGGCTGGCTGGTGGTGTGTGCACTCTTTGGCAAGGTGATTCTTCTCAGTATTATTGACACATGTATGTGATGGTATCATGGTTAAGCTTAAAATTTTCTCTAAAGTGCCACTTTGCTTCTGCCTCATAAATTTCCATTAAAGTATTTTATGATCATCCAACATGAAATATGGGATTGGATTGATAATATATCCACAGCTACAGAAAAGGATGCCTTTTGAATCTATGTGCATGGTGCAGAGTTCATGTTTTTACGTAGTTGTATTGGAGGGATGGTATTTAAATTGCAGCCTAGAATAATTACAGGAAAGCAAACAATTACATTCATGCACCTAACATTTTAGAAATTCAGTTTCTTACATATATTTGCTTAATAAATATCACCTTGCTGGAACTTGCACAACCAGGTGATGTGTTCACTTACACAATCAAAAGCAATTCAAACATGCAAGAGGACAAAGATAAAACGGGTTTTGTAATGATGAAGTCAAAGGCCTTTATTTTTCTGCAATTAAAATTTCACTTCAAAATTGCATAGTGAGTTGTTTGCACAGCATTTCCTTTGATTCTTCAGCTGTCCTAGCCCAAGAAGGACATGTAAAAGATGTGTTAGGTAGGTGCTGAGACACAGTTTGTTTGGAGCCCTTCTGGACCTTGGTGTTTACTTCTGATGAGGCACTGGGTTTTTAGTTGGAGCCATCCTAAGTTGTTTGGGTTTTTTTTCTTTTTTTTTTTTTTTCTCCTTTTGTATTTCTTCCCAAGGACTGAGAATGACATTTGTGGGTAACAACCATTTTTGAAGTTGTTTTGTGCCTCTCAGCCAGTGAGTGCTTTGGTATTTGTGTTTTAGAGCCAAGAAAGAAGAAATCCTGGCTTTTCTTAATGTTCTTAATCTTTGGTAAAGTGCCTTGTAGAGAAAATACACACACACACAGTGCTCATGGGCTTTGAGGGTGCATAGAGGAGTGCCTGGAGGTCCTGTGATTTCAAACAGCTTTTTTGGAGGATGTGCCTGTGCATCAGCTGTTCTTATTTTAGGCAGGTCAGGTTTTTCCTTCCACAGAACACGCTCAAGTCATTGTCTGAACAGATACCATTGCCTTGCATTTCCCACTGGATTGCTGTGTTCATTTACTTAAACTTTTGCCCATAAGGTAAAGCCCTCAAAATGAGAAATCAAAAAATACTGTGGCCATTGAGCTTTGGTCAGCAAACTGGTTTGGTTTTTGGGTTGGTTTTTTATTTTTTTCTGAAAGAAAAAAATGTTGGCAGTGGTAAAGTCAAAGGATGACATGTTTTTGATCAAATACTGCTGCTCAGATGTTACCACTTGGGTTTCAGAAACCAAGTATTCAGATAAGACAGAACTAAGTCCTTGAAAAGAAAATGATTAAACCCTTGTGAATTAAGTTTGCATCAACATGCAATTTTCTGCCTGATAGCTTGAAAAGACTTGAGTGCTGCCTAGCTTCTTTTCCATGAGGCATCAGCTCTGAAGTTTAGTGATAGCAATTTAAAGGCATCTTTGCTGGTTCCTTTGAGGGGAAACACAAAATAAATAGGCTGGGGGCATCGCTTCTCAATGCTGTCTGTCATCACTGGAGTGATGAGCTCAGTCTCAGAAAACATTATTTTTGGTTTGTTTGTGTTGGTAGTTTTTCGTTTGGTTGGTATTTTTCCATTTAATGTCCTCTCCTGCCAGTACTTGCCAGTATCAGTGTATTTATGCAGTGTATATGTCCCTCTCGCACAGTGCAAGTGTCAGAAATGGTCCAGACAGTCAATTCCACGAGCTGTCTTTCCTAAACATCTCTGTTAATAAAAAGCCCATTATGGGCCTCTTCTGGAGCAAAGGCAGGCAAGTTTGTGGCAGGCAGAGAGGAGCCTGCCTGCCTCTTATGTAAAAGATGTTGCCACAGTCCAGCTCAGCTCGGGGCCATCCCTGCTGGTGCTCTGATCTAGCAGCAAGTGACCTCATGCTCTCGGCAGGGACGCGGTGACTCAGTAGCAGACAGATCCCCTGTGAACACCATGGTGCTGGTTGGCAAGCGGTCAAACGCAGCAGCCAGCAGGGATTTGAACAGAGTGCATGTGCTTGAGAAATTGAATTGGAGGCAAAGAAGAAAACCCAACTTCTGAATTGCCAGAATGAAAAAAACAAACAAACACCACACAACAAGCTTGGCACAACATTGATTTGCTTATTGAGATGATGTCTGTGCCTCTCTCTCTAGTAACCTCATCCACTCTTATTTGGTATATCTGGTTTTTGAAAGACTAGTTTGTTGGGGTTTTTTTTAATATGAAGCTAACAAAATCACTGTGTTAATTAGTCCGTTGTTGTGGAAGCAGGCTGGTTATTTTAGTTTATTGTAGGAGTAAAATATGCAGTTAGGTCAGCAGAGACTAGCTAAGCCTTGTAAAGCTGCTTACATTGTATTAGAGAACCCGTAAAGTAACGGGAGGCTCATTATTTCTTCTTCAAAGTTATTTCAGGAACGTCACTGTGAAGTGCACTTTGAAGATCCCACTTTAGAAGAATCCCAAATACTTACCAAAAAAAAAAAAAAAAAAAAAAAAAAAAAAATCACTGTAAACAGTAAAAAGATCTATCAGTAGGAAGACAGTGCCCCAGCTTACTGTTTGAGGAAAAATATAAAACCAGAATGAAATGCCCCACTTCTAGAGTATCAAAGCACAGTAGTCAAGCAGAGCTATTTAAAAGTGCACTGCACTTCCCTCCCCCTCCCTCCAGACCGAATTCAGACAGATGCAGTTTTGCTACATTGAGTTAATCTTGTTGCCTTTGCCTTGTAACATCAATGTGTTTCAGAAGCTGAGGTCCAGTTTGGATTAAGTATTCAAGTCAATAAACAAATAATTTGAATGGGGTGGTATTTAAGATGAGAAAGTACTGACAGTGTGACTTCTTAGATAAAAGGACCAGCCACTTATCAAGTTGCAGTAGTCAGTCAAAGGTTTTTTTGGATTTGAACCTTTTTTAACACCAAGGGAGGCTGTCCCAGACTGAGTGCAATTGGGAGATAACTTGGGGACCACAGGGGTGACTCCATATCCCGGCTGGAGATGGTCAAACGAAAGCACGGAGCAGCTGGGTTGCTACTGAAGGGTCCATGTGTAACACAGAAAAAAACCCTTTTTTTTATATTGGTGTGGGGTTTGGAGGCTTCTTAACTAACTAATGAATTGTTTGGATCTTACATGTGACATTCATTACTCTCTGCGTGTGTTTGTGTGAAAGCTGGAGGTAAAAGACTGCTACTGAGTGGGCAAGTAACTGTGGCTTTGAGGCTACAGGATGTAACGTGAAAGTTTCCTGTTGAAATGTTCATGAAGTCAGATGTGTAAGCTTGCTTGTCTCCTGCTGTCTCAAGGCTTCCAAAGTAGTGACTCACTGGTAAGCTCCTAGTCAAGAAACATCTTGGAAGAATCTGATTTGCCCAAGGTACTGAGCAGCCCCAGTCTAAAAGCCAGACCTGCTGCAAAAATCTTGGCATCTGAGAAACACAGGCATGTGACAGGCACTGTCCCCTGGGAAGTCCAAGACAGTGGTGCTTAATAAATTCTTCTTTGCTGCTTCATGTATTGTCAGTTGCTGATGTAACCATGCATATATATTTTTATACATATCTATGACAGCTGCCCAGTTAGAGGAGTGCCTGTTTTTAATCCAAGCTGTGACCCTTTTTTCTTAAAAAAAGAATAAGCTAGAATTACTATCTTATATGATGTGACTGAAAAAAATGTGTGTGGAACAGAAACCTGAATCTTATTCCAGCTTCCTACAAGCATTTTATTTATCCTACACCTGCACACATGGATATTTGGAGACCACAGCCCATAACTACATTTGAAAGAGTGTTTCCATCATAGTGTCATAGCCACAGAGGCCTGGGTGCCACTCAGCAGTTGGAATTTCATTTTACATTTTACTGAGAAGAATGGTGAGGATTGGTGAGATCTCTTGCTGGTGATTTCTTGTGGGAAGATAATCTAGTCCAAACAAAACTATACTCTTAAGAGACAAAAGAAGGGGAAAGCTAAGCTAGGCTGGGGAATTGCATTTATTCCATATGTTGCCTTTATTTATTGCATTTATGGCTATAGTGCCTATTTGTTTCAAAGTCTGTGTTCCAGGAGGGAGCTTGTTTGGGATTCATTAGGTGGCAGTGCTGTGACTCGGTGTAAAGGCAGGAGTGAGATGGCAATGTGAAGGAATACGGTGCTGGAGGTATCATCATGTTAGTGAGACAGGTAACCTCAGTCAAGCCCATGTGCAGTCATCCGGGAAGGGTTGCCAGCTTGAGTACAGTGCTTGAATTTCTATTTTGAGTCGTTGTGTTGTGCCTGCCTTTCCTAAAGTTCCCCAGGAAACTTAAGAGGAACTGGGACCTATTAAGTCCTTGAGCAAATAATTTTGTTGCATGTCACATTTTATTGTCCCTGAAGAGCTCTCTTCAGGAACAGTAAAAAGGGGGAATTTCTTAATTTTGTAATGTGCTTATGTATGGGCTGAACTATAGCACTACCCAAACAGAAGAGCCAAGTATATGTTGGCCACTATTGAAGGTCCTTTTGGTTTGCTGGAGTGGTGATAGGGAACCATATACCAGGAATCATGAAATGTTATTCACCTATGAAATGCTTTTCTGAACCTAATGAGTGACTGGCTAAAAGTTAGAAACACAAAGTATGATGTTTTATGAGTTCAGTATTTATTTATGTTCCCAGTTCTCTTTAGAAGTGTGCTAACAGCAAACAGTCTGTGGCAGTGAGTCAGAGGCTAATTGTGTATCGCACAAAAAAATCCACAAGCTTTTTCTATTCAAATTATTTTGCTTCTCCCTTCGTTGAAGTCATTGCTGATGAAAGATGCTGGGTGAACAGTCCTAACGACTGACACTTTGTGACCACAGGTATGTGAAAGCAGCAACCTGCAGTGACCTGGCTCCGCTTTGCTTTTCTACCGAGAGCAAATTGCACGGCTGTTTCTTGCTAAGCATGGGCTTAGTGCTACCAACTCGTCTTGCAGAGATTATCAGATAGTCTTCAGGTAGTAATGACCTCTGGTCATGGTGAACATGGGCCACATCTGAACTAACAAACTGTAAAAGGATCTATATCCCATTACCAAACCACTATCCGGTCTTACTCATTAACATTTTAGTGCCAAAGTTCAAATGAGTTATTTCATTAATAGTCATGAAACTAATTACATTGAAGTGCATCTGTCAGTAGTAAAGGCAACTGACTTCTGTGCTTCTGAATAAATTTAGTCAGTGTTAGGAAATGTTATTCTGCCTCTAAATGAGAGAAATACATTGCAAATCATGAAGGGGTATTAAAAGGAGAATGCAGATGTGTCCTAAGTGTGATATGCTTGATGCTGCAGTTCCTTAATGTAATCAATTAATGAAATGAATAATCAGAAGGGTGTTTGAGTAGAACATGGGTCTTGGGCAATATTTTGTGCTTTATTTCTTCCTTCAGACAATGAAAAGTCTGCGAGAGGTGAGAGAGGTTGTGGGACAGGAGGATTGTCACTGACTTGGATAAAATAAAACTCAACCAATATCAAGATTAGTTTGGAAACACAGAAATGAGACCCAGGCATACTGAGGAGATCTGACCAGAGCCCATGAGGTATCTGATCAGCAAGTTATTTCTAGGAGAATTTGATACCTGATTATGACTAAGGACACGATGAAATTTTCTTTGCTCAAGATCGCAGAAAAGTTTGTGGTGAAGGAGCTCTTGTTTCCTGAGCACTGATTTGGCAGCCCAATGCTGCTGTGACTCCAATTTGCTGAGAGTGCTTGAATTTGTCTACCACAGCACTCACGTGTCCAGCACAAGCATGTGAGGTCAGGTCTGGTCCCAGTGCTGCTGTGAGGACTGTTATTTGCCATTGCTGTCATCCCTCCTTTCCCATGTCTTGCTGAAACTGCATGTGCTTCACAGTATGCCCTGGAGGCACATACCTGGAGGTCCCTGCTGCCTTTAAGAATAAAAACCAAAGTCATTCTGATCATGTGGTCATTTATGGTCCAAGATGTACTTAGTAGGGCCTGTGAAATTGCCTGTTCCTATACTTCTGTGCGGGTAGATGGGGGAGCAGCTCCATGGGAGACCCAGGAATAGGCACAGGCTGGAAATGGTTTGTAGACAAGTCTCAATGTTTTCCAAACCATTTATTTGTTCCCCTACAGTTACAGATTGAGAATTGACTGGATTGGCCCCAAAGAGAGAGTTCTTTGCTTAAGGATCATCCAAGAGCACTGTATTTATAATCCTAGACCCTATGAGAAATTATTTGCCCTAGTGTAAGATAAACTTACCTCTTTACTGGGGTAAGCAAGTGGAGGAGGAGGGAGAAAGGGGAAGAAGTCATAACTCAGTTTCTGCTAATTCTTACCGTTGGACAGCATTGCCCCACACAGGGGACTCAAAGGTGAGAATGTCCCCAGCTCTCCTTTTGTACCTCAATCTTTTGTCTGTAAAATTGCAGTGTCCTCTTCTGGAGAGACCTAAAAACATTAAAGACTGTGAGCAGTACCAGGATTGCCCAGATATTTAAGGTAGATGTATAGTCCTTATGGCTTGAAGTCAGTTGCATTTTCCTAACTAACAGTGGGCTTCTTGTATAGTGGTGTGTGAGTGTTCAGTACACGTCTGTGAGTATGTAGTAATAGCAACTGCTAGTTGTGACTGTGAATCTATGCATAGTAACATATCTTTGTGTCTCCCAATGCTGTGGTTTTCTGCAGAGGTATGAGAAGTTAGGGAGAGTCTTGGCTTTGCTATCTGTTGCTTTTGTGTTGTGAACAGGTTCTAGCAAACGCAGTTGTGTTACAGACACATTGCAGGAGATGGTGTCTCCAATGTTTAAGACAAGGCAGACATTGCAAATAGCATTATATATTTGTTTTACACCTGAGCAACTAAACAGAGTGACTTACAATGAAGTTAATGAGGTGGTACTTAGGTGTTTAACACACATCCACACCCTGATTCCAACCAGTTGTTGTAAACCAAAGATGAAGCTTAGTTACTTTTGCCCCTAGTAAATTCTCATTTCATTTCTGTTCTTCAGAGTCTTATTGCAAGAGAAACCTGCACTGGAGTAACTAATAATATAGTTACTCAGCACAGATTCACAAGGCAGACAGCCTGGCACCAGTGCAAACGTGGTCTTGTAGTGCTGCCACAAATGTATGTGAATGCCAGAGGAATGGGCTCAGCTGAGTTGGACAGGCCAAAAATTAATCGAAAGAGACAAATGGGTTTTTTTTCTTTAGCAGAGCACTCTTACTTTGTGTGGAATGTTCCACAACAGCCTGGAATCTTCTCAGCTTGTCTGGAGAGGAAGCTAAGCTGTAGTGGGATCAGGGGTGACATCACCTGTGTGCAGTGAGTGGAAGTCAGGCGGGATGATCTCCAGGAAGCAGGAAGACAAGCCTGTGGTGACATCTAGCCCTTTCTTGCTCCCAGCTACAACTGTTGTAAGAATGCAAAGGTTGTAAATGGCTTGAATGAACTCCTGTGTTTGACCAAAGCAGGAACATGGTCAGATGTGTAGTTCCCCTCTTCAGACACCCTTGTTTAACTCATTTTTTGAAGCTGGACTGTGTGTATTTTTAAGATGAGGAATAGCTTCTTTCAAATGTTTGGTTTTGTTGGTTTGGTTTTTTTTTTTTCACTTAGTGAACAATATAGATACAGTCAACACACCCATAGAGGGAGTGGCAGTCTGGCCAACCAAGAACAGTACTGAACACTTCAGAAGTACCGCAGGGAACTCCAGGGAGGTGGAACAGCCATTCAGCTCACCTCTGCCTGTGGAGAGGTCACACAGAAGGAAAGATCACTGAAGGCTGATCTGTCCTATAAGAAAAATTGCTTAATCAAAAGAAAAATTCACGAATGAGGGACTTGGGAGAGTATAAAATAAAAGAAGATTGATAAAGCTGTTGAGTTTTGCTTTCTGAGTTAGGGATGGGAAATGATATAAACAATATCCACCAACTAACAGGCAGCTTCTCCAAACTACACTGAAATTGTAAGGAATTTTCCATTGAGGCCCCTGAGCTGTGGTCCAGACCTAAGCATTTCTCTGGCAGTAAGAGAGGTGCAATCTCTCCTAGCTTCTGTGCAGCTTCCCCACGTATTTTGGCAGTATTTGGCTTCCTCGCTCTGTTATTTCCCACTGGGCCTGTGCAGCTAAAGAGAATGGGATACAGATATGTTTGTTATTTGACAGGCAGTAGAGCAGCTTTGCCTGCAGCATTTATGTTTGGCTTGGTGTCGCAGAGCTGTATTTCTCAGTTGTAGAACTAGATGCTTTCTGCCCAGTTTATGCCCTAAGCAAGGGTTGTTCCCTCCCCTCCCAGCCCAATAAGTTGCAGTAACCTATGCTACTGATATTTTTTCTTGATATATGTATGGCCACAGCTAGAGAATTACGTGCAAAAGCACAGAGTGTGCTGCTTTTATGTGTGAATTTACAACTGGGAGTAAACACCAGCTTGGCAGCCTTGTTGGCTTCCTTTATCAGCACAGGTCTTTCCACGCCACCTCAGCCATGTCCTGGGCTGACCTGACCTGGAGTGGGAGAGTGACTTGGTTTATTCCCCTTTCAGCCCTTCTGGCAGCTGCTGCAGCGATGGCAGAGGCTGCCAAGTGCCATCAGTGCAGTGTTGTCCTTCAGGAGGTCTCTGGGGAAGGAGGTTGAGACTACCAAAGACTTGTCAGCATCAGCTGGTAAAAACTTCAGTGCTCAAGACTTCCAGGTCAGATAAACGCTAAGAGCTGGGCTCCCTTTCTCTCTCCTGTCCTCACACACAGTGTAGCACCAAACACTCATTTCTTTACCCTCTTTTTGTTCTGTGGCAATGAATATGAAATGTCACTGATCCAAACCAAGCCAAACAAAAACGTGTTCTTATTACAAGTGGCATATTTACTAGAAACAGGCTAGCAAATAGTTTACTGTTCCCAGAAATACACTGTTGTCAGCCAACTCAATGCACTGATGCAGCAAAGCATTAAATGAAAAGAAAGAAGAGGAATCTGTCCATGGGCACAGCTCAATGAGGCTTTCTGAGTGAGGTGTTTAAACGTTTTGCTCTGAGTTGCCTTCTGAACCAGAACCCTTGAAACCCTTTGTGTAGCTACAGGGATGCAGAATGCTGAGCAGAGCCCGGCTTGGACTGGGACAGTGCAGGAGCCTGGTAACTGGTAAACTGCAGCTTCATCCTTCTGCAGGTGAGGGAGATGACTACATGGGGGGAGGGAAGCACAGGCCAGTAAAAAGACTGCACTTCTGCTATGAGTCAGCCCCAAAGGAATGTTAATTTTAATTGATTTGCTTTGAGTTGAGCTACCACTGTTTATCGGTGCAGCCAAAGCCCCTGGGTCTACAGAGAGCTGTGCAGAGGCAGGCTCGGTACCTTGCCAAGGACTGCTTTGAGATCCCTGCTGCCAGAGCAGCTGCAGCCTCTCCAGGACATCTCGGGGTCCAGAGTAATGATACGTGTCCCACGCCTCTTCCCAGCTCTTGGACACTGGGTCAGTGTGGTTTAGTCAGCCCTGGTCTTCAGGGGCCCTGGAGGCAGAAACCAGCCTTTGCTGCTGGGTCTACAGGCGTGCAGAAGAGGATCTAGGGACTGTTCATTATATGGCTGTGCAAGGGCAGACAGTCTCTCTGTCCCTTATTGCTTGCAAATTTACTTATCCTTTCCATCTCTGAATCTCTCTTCCTTGCTGTTAACTCTGCAGCTGTCCTCAGGATGTGGCTTGTAGGAAGGTGTGTGCACAGAGGATGGCTGTATCTTGTTTCTGTGCTGTCGTGCTGCACAAGGAGTCTCAGTCGGAGTTTCAGTATGTGTCTTGCTCAACAAGTCCCAGCCTCACAGCCTGGAGGGTTTGTGTTTGTACTGCAAGTGCCAGAAAGCAAGGGAGAAGCTTTTGCAAATTAAAAGTGCCAGGTTTGCATGCTGCTTCTACTCAGTAGTAGAGTAGAGGTGAGACTTCTCTGCCAGCTCCATGCACCACACCAAACTGCACCAGGCACCACTGAGCCTTTCCTCACCTGGCTTTGTGTTCCCAGTAACCACTTTGTCAGTAGAGTCATCCTGGAAGTGATGGGGTGCAGGCAAGAGAGCCCAAGCCTAGTTTTATTTTGTAAGGGACCCACAGGGTCATGCAGCCCTTCACCTTGTCCTGACATCATTTCCCCCCCCCCCCCCCCCCCCCCCCCCCCACCCCCCCCACAACCCCCGTCCCACAGCCTCACACCATAGACCGCACATCCCCCCTACCGGACACCCGGCTTTGGGTCA
>JANHGN010009853.1:50880-86106 GCA_024605025.1 Megaceryle maxima
GCAGAGAGCCCCCCGCCTATTTTTTTTTTTTAAGCGGCCCACCGGGTCGTCCGCCCCTTTCCCTTGTCCTGACAACCTTCCCCCCCCCCCCCCCCCAAGTTTATCAAACCCCATCTATGAAGCTGGCAAACCTTTTTGCACTTGGAAAGCAGAGTCTCCCAGAGTTTGGATGCCCTGATGGCTGGGAGTCCTCTTCCTGCCTGCACGTAGCGCTGGCTGGCGGCTGCGAGTTTATTCTGGTGCCAAGAAAAGTGGAGAGATTATATACCTTCCTCACACGCCCCCTTGCATGAGAGCAAACTCAACCTGCCAGGTTTTTTTAATAGACATGTAGCAGGGAAGAGCTGTGTGAGCTTATATAAGGCATCAAGAGACCCTTTTTTTTTTTTTTTTCTTCTTTTAAATAAAAAATTAAAGCATGTGTGGTTAGCACACGCTGAGGATCAAGAGAGTCTTTGAGACCTTGTGAGATCAGCCACCCGCTGTGTTTGTTGTGATAGATTTGCTCCAGCCTTCGTGCTAGAGACTGCTTCTCAGTTATTTTGTTAGTGTTTATCATTTAATCTGAATGCAAAAATCTTCAGTCATTGAGACACTCGCTCATTCCCCCTCTCCTGCCCAAGTTAAACAAGGCTGGAAAGTAAGACTGTATTTAAGCAGAGGCAGCAAAGCCTTTTCTCATCTTAAAGATGGAAATGGCTTGCATAAGGCAGCAGCAATACTTTTATTTTAAATGCAGAGAAGCATGTTCCCTTTTCATTTGTTAATTATAAAAGAAAATTCACCAAGGAGAGTCTTGTTAAACAAGTCTGGCACAGAAGGAGAGAAAGAAAGATGAGGACCTGCCTTCACTCTGTAGCTGGTTGACCTGACTCACAGCCATGACCTGAATGTAGTTTCCTTCAGATTTTTGTTTCAGTGTTTTTCCTTTTTTTTTTTCTTTTTTTTTTTTTTTCTTTTTTTTTTTTGTCCAGTCTTGACAGCTTCAGGAAGGATGTCAGAGCGCTGTATTTTGTCCCTAGGAACACCATGAAAATGACAATTCAGGGAAGTGTCAGATATGAACTTATTTCATATGACACACGCAGCCCAGGGAGGAGTGGTGGGTGCCCGTTGCTGGCAGGCAGCTGTGGGGACTTTCATTTCCCAACCTTCTCACAGCCTGTCTGCTGTCCTCTTCCTCAGACCCATCAGCTGTGTATTTCCCCAGCCCAGTTTACCTCTTTGAGGGGAAAAAAACAAAATAATCTGCTTCCCCCTGATGAAAGATTTTGCAGACCCACTAAGAGCCAGAAGAGCATTTGAGCAGTGCTGGGTGAGCTGCCCTTGCAGGAGGCGGACTTGAAGTTGCTGAAATGTCTCATGCAGAGCTTTGTCTCATGCTAGAGAGGCTGTTGGGAGAGCTCAAGAGTCTTCCTGGGGAACCAACTTAGAACAGTGAAAGAGCCCTCATTGTGTGAAGGAGCCCTGGTTCTCTTGGGTTTGGGGAGCTCCAGCTGTGGACAGTTTTCCAGGACTCTTCACGTTGTCCAAAATGAACTAGGGTACCAGAATAAGCCATGTCAGCATCTCTCAGGACATCCATTCTGTTACTTTTCAGTTATATTAGCTGCAGGATGATGAAGTTTCATACCAGGACTTTGACATTTTCATTCTGGTTGCAGTCCATGTGCCAGAAGGCTGCTTAATATTCCACCCCAATGGTTTAAACTACTCCATGGTTTAAATGCTTCAGTGTACCACGGTGAGAAAGAGAAGCAGCTGCTTGAGATCATTTCTCCGTTGCTCTGTTGGAGAACTGCAGCCACCAAATTCAGATAGGCCCATCATTAGCAGCTTTTTCTTGGTCCCAAGGAGCTCCCAAATACTTGCTTTGTAACAGCTCCTGTCATCTGTAGGTCTTGGGATGTCTGATAGATGTAGCAGTGCTGTTGGGTTAAGTTTCAGTTACACAGGGCCACGTTCTCCCGTACTTACGTGTTATGTGAGTGAGGTCATTTAATTACTATTTAACAGGATCATTTAGCATGTTGCCGGCAGTAGTATTATCAGTATTACTTGGCTTTTATCAGTGGAGTTGGTATTATTTAACAGGAGTGAGTGGGAAGTAGAAGTGGGATTTATTCTTCCCCCATCCAAGCAAACAAGGCTACACCCGAGACAGGAATAAAACGCGTTACTGTGCTGCAGGGAGCTGGGTGTGTATCAGCACAGTAATTAAATAGACAGCAGCATAAGCTGATTTATGTAATAAGGACCGGTACTGTTGTGACTGAAGTCAAGTTAGGTCCATTGCCTGGTTTGTAGCCACGTAACACCTTTGTTTTATTTAGGGCAAAAGTGCCACGGGTGGGGCAGGGTGGGTGGAGCGGCGTCTGTAACACGGATCCAGCATTTTTCAGAAATGTGAATAAGCTCAAAGCTGTATTTATAAGAATTCAACCTCCAAAAGAACAAACTTCTGCAACTGCAGGTTTGATACGTCTTTGAAGAAGTTACCAGTGTCACGTGAGATTGCCAAACATCTAAGGGAGGGAGATGCTGATTCATTTTGCTGGTACACAGGTAGCTAAAGGGACTAAAACATAAACCGTAGGCTGAAAACAAAATATTTGCCACAAATCACAAAGCTGAATGTGATTTTGCTTTGCCCAATCTGTCATGTTTGTTAGCTACTTCTCAGCTGAGGGATGTGGGAGCTCTGCTGCCATGTCTGGAGGGGGTGCTGCAGTGGCACACCAGGCTCTGCCCACTCAAGAGGGGCTCTGCCCCAGCCGGACCCTGCGCTGCTGGCAGGGCTGGAACTGCTCAACTGAAAGGCACTTCATAGAGTTATGTTGGAAATTGCACGTGAGCTGCTGCATCCCTGGACTGTGCTGACCACGTGGAGTTAGCAGCTTGGAAGCCCAAAGAATCAAAAGCAGAGGTTGTGGCAAGACCAATAGAATGGGCTTTCAGCACAGGTAGGGGTTGCCCCAACACCGCAGTACCACAGGTTGCCTGCAGACCCGGGCATGTGTTTCTCAGTCAGTGCTGCTGCAGGTCAGGGGCTCTAAATTTTTTTTGGTTTTCAGTGGGCCAGAGTCCCAGTGAGACGTAGCAATTGAAATGAAGTAGAAAAAAACCTTGCAACAGAGTGGGAGGGGAATCACTGGCATAGGTCCCTAAAACATGAGTAAACTCTCCTTTGCATTTTGAATTGCAAGACTGATTGCCTTTTGGAAAACATGCTGGAGTGAAATCTTGGTCCAGACACAGAGTAATGATGTAAGTCTCTGATATGCATTTATAATGTGCTCATGAATCTCAAAGCAGACTACAGCTAAAGGGGAAAATAGCCAAACCTGAAAGCAGCAAAGATTAGCAAACTGCCATTTGCTCTAGGTTATCATGAAAGTGGAAAAACTTGTTGAATTCACAGCATTGTAACTCTTTCTCTGGGCACTTAGGTTAGCTGGGTGGCAAATATGCAGTTGTGTTGATCATTACCAAGCTCAAAGAGACAGCATTTGCCTTTCCCAAGGACAGAGGCTCATAAAAGCAAGCTATTGTTAATGTGTACTTAATGCACAGAAATGGGAGTGCCCAGGCTCCTAGAGACTGTGGTAGGTGCCTGGATCACGCTGGTGAAGCAAGAAGGCATTGAGATGTCCCATCTCAGCATTGTGTGACAGGGCCACTGGGTGGAAGGGCAGCAAGGGTGACCCGTGCCTGGACTTCCTTTGTCGGGAGCACTGCAAAGCACAGGGGAAATAGATCGTTGGGAAGATCACTTTCTTCCTCCTCTCTGTTGTCCACCAGATCCTGTGCATAGGTGCCAAGGAACTCTTGTGTTTCCTTTGCAAATGAAAGAAGAGACAGAGCAATAGAGCATCCTCGAATGAGATACTGATGCAAAGGAGTTCATGTGTAGTTACAGCACCGGGTCATGGCATGACAGACACAGTGGGCAGATGCAAGAGGCAGTTTTATTGGTGCTTTTATAACAGCTGCGTGAAAGAAAAGTGCTAAGAATAGAGAGTATTCTACTATACCAGCTCTGTGATCTGGAAATTAATTTAGGAGTAGCCTGGCTTTTTACTAGAATAAATATATATTTTTTACCTCCTTATAGAATCACAGAAGAAGGGACCTCTGGAGATCATCGAGTCCAACCCCCCTGCCACAGCAGGGTCACCCAGGGCAGCCCACACAGGAACAGATTTGGGTGGGTTTGGAAAGTCTCCAGAGAAGGAGACTCCACAACCTCTCTGGGCAGCCTGGGCCAGGTTCTGTCACTCTCACAGTGAAGAAGTTTTTCCTCCTGTTGAGGCAGAACAGGCATAATAATAAGCCAGGCATAAGATAGCAAACCTGCCATGGAGAGAAGTTGGAGCAAAATCCACAAGTTATACAGAGTTAATCAGTGGTGGCCAATCCAATTAAGAAAAAGGAATAGCAAAAGGAATATGTTCAGACATGTAAAGCAAATTTGTTTGTGACCTTTGGGGAAAAAAAACTAAGGTCAGGTCATTTATTTAATCTCTACCTTCATGGGAGGCTACTTTATGTTTAAAAACCAATCTGAAACAGTATCCCTGACAGGCTAACAGGCTTCCTTATTCATTTGCAGTAATCTGGTTCTGCCTTTTGCCCCACAATGACCATTAAATTTTGACTGTTGATGTATTTGAATTGTTTAAAAAAATATTTGTTTTTGCCCTTGCTTTGCTGCATTTGCCTGCCTGTCCAGAAGAGCTGAATGTCAACGAATGGCTCGCTGCTCCTTTTCCTTATTATTTCCTTTTCCTTATTATTTCCTTTTCCTTATTATTTCCTTTTCCTTTTCCATTTACCCAGCCATTCCATCGTAGGCCAGATTCATCACCTCATTTGTCCATGGCTTCTTGCCTTTTGGCATCTCCTATCTTTTAACAGGTCCCCTGTGACCAAGATTTAGCAGAGACTAGGACAAGCAACTCTCTGTGTGTATACAACACTTTAACATTATACTTGCTAATCCTTTAGTAACTTGGGCTCTTTATACCACGATGGAAAGTGAAATACAGCTAAGCAGTTTAGTATCCCATCTAATTAGGTGAGGGGGTGGCTAAGGGCAGGATGCAATCAACCAAGCTTCACGGGCTGGAAGCAACAAGAGAGACTCAGGCTCTGGTTTGGGAGAGCTGGCACCTCGAGAGAGAGACGGGGGGTGCTTGTGCCAAGCTGTAGGCAGAGGTGGAAAAGCCAGAGCAAGCTGTCAGAAACATACTGCTGATGGGATAGAGATAAGCTACGTTAATGCCCTGTACTTTGTCCTGCCTTGTGCCACTCCTGCTGGTTTATTTGGATTGTTTCGGGCCGGTTCAGGATGGCTGCAGGAAGCGCCTGAAAAACAGCCAGGCTGTGATATTTAGTTGAGAAAGGGGTGCTGGTGATTGTCAGGGTGTTTGCTGCGTTCCTCTATCCCATCTTCATTTCCACTACACGTTTAGCAATATCATCCTACCTTTTACATTTTGTCTGCATCGGTTCCTGAAAACTCTTGACAGTAACTGGAAAATTACTTCTACTGGTTTATCACTTGGAATGTTACTCGTGATGTTTTGTGTTCTCAATTTAGTTGGATTCAGACCAGTTTAGTGGCCTCTTCCTTTGTCTTTGAAAGGGAGTGCTTTCAAGGTACTGCCTTGACTGATTTAAAGTAGGTTGACTCTGGATTTAACGAATCACATCATGGTCAAGGACATGGGAATCATGACAGATTGAAAATACTGGGAAATCTAGTAGCATTATTATTTTTTATTGTATGTTACTGAAGCCTCCCCTGGGAATGAAAGCATAAAATTCTTACGTGAGTAGTGATGAGGTTTAGTTCATGAAAATGCCTTTTGATAACAATTAACCCAGCAAGCTAATGGATAGGGCTGGTGGACACGTTGGGGAAGTTGCAAAGCATCGTGTTGTAAGAAGGTAGCAGCATGTAAACCTGCCTCCTAGCTACTCTGAACTGTACCTTGTTGAAAGTTTTGAGCACTGCTGAAAGACCTTTGCATTTGTCCTGACCTGCTTCCCAGCTGTTTGGCAGGGCTCTTTGTTTTAGAGAGATGGTTGAAAAGATTATGGCAAGATAGTCCCTTTATTTTCTGGATTTTCCTAGTTTCCTATCAGTCAAGAGTTCAGTCCAGCTTTGCTGCAGCACTTCCATTAGCACCCTTTGTCACTTGATCTCTCAGCACTAGGCAAAGATCAGATGTCCTTGAAGATTTTGTTAGATGCATCAAGCAGTCCTTGACATCATGTATCAGAAAGTACTGTGGGACCAGTCAGAGCAGGCAATTGTTCTCCAGATGACCTGATTTTTCTTCAGTAAGGGAAGTTGGAAAACATTCATTCATTCAAATGTTCTTTTTTTTTTTTTTTTGAGCTCCATTCACTCCCTTCTCTTCCACAGGCCATGGGGGCATTTGCAGAGTTTGGAAGCAAGACATTTTATTCTGCAGTTCCATTACCACAATGTCACTGGTACCAGTATCCCATTTTAATCACACAAAGGCCATGGAATGGTTTTGCTGGCTTGCTCTGATCTGTCTAGATGGTTTTATGGCTTTAGATGGGGAGGAGAAGGGTGGTAAGCAACTCACTATGCTTTTCAGTCATCTCTTCAGTTTTGTTTCCTCCAGGATAATTTAATGTTTTCTGGCTCTGAAGGAGTTACAAAGAGATCCTTTCCATAAGGTGGTCACCAATCCCTAGCTGCAAGGGCTGATTTGTACTTGGCTGCCCTGTTTCTAAGGTTGTGCTCTGTTCCATGGGAGAATCTTGCATCTATTTTTTGGCTGGGAACGCTCTCAGGAAAATCAGAATGGTTTTTGTTTGTTGTGTTTTGCAGTCCACTGGCAGTTGTAGCTACAACATTTTCTGCAGTCGCATAGCAGAAGGCTGGAAGGGACCAATGTTTGCTGGAATGTCTTTTAGGGCAGTTAGGTAGAGAAACACTACACTGCTTGCTTGCAGTGCTTAACCTTTTCCATGTTTCATTTGGAATGACTGGGTGTGTTTTTTTTTTTCTACTTAAATATTTTTTGAGATCCAACAGACATTATTTCCAAGACTGTTTCCATGTTGTATTTGCAATGACAGACAGACCTGACCCTGCCACTGTGATGCACAGACTTTCCTGCAGATGCAGGGCCAAAGGTGGCTTTAGTAAAGTGTTTTCGTTGTGTTGTGTTCTGTTAAATAAATAAATACCTATCCCCAAAGCAGTGAAAAAAGCAGCACTTGTCTATATAAATAACACTTGTGAGTTGCTTTAGGGCTCTTGCTGCATCTAAAGACCTTATGTTGTTGTCCTCCTTTAAGTGTAAGCCTAATAAATGTCATAACCATTGATTGATTTGATCAGATAAAGCAGATCAAATGAGTAAGGCAGTATGGAGATCTACTTATTGTCATGCTATGTCTGTATGACATACCTCCACTAGCACCTTCATTAACCTCTTTCAGGTGAGACATGAGTACAAACAGAATGACATCAGCTGGGGGAGATGTAGGTTAGTAGTTCTCAAGTTCAGTTGCAGTTGTGTTTACTAGCTCCAGGTTTTTACTGTGAAGGGCAGAGGTTTACACTTACATTGATGAAATTAAAAGTGAAAGTACTGTAGCTTTTCATCAGAAGAGCAGTGCCTGTGACCTACATTAGAATCATAGAGTGTTTTAGGCTGGAAGGGACCTCTAGAGGTCATCTGGTCCAACCTCCCTACACAAATAGGGACATCTCTACCTAGGGCTTCCCTGCTCTCTGCTGTCTCTCCACTGACTGCCTGAAAGCCCCAGCAAAGCCTGGAGAAACCCATGGTGGGTCCAAGGGGACACCAGGACACCCTCCTTCGCCATCTGTTATAACCCCCTTCTCTCTGTGAAGAACTGGGTATGTTGTCAGAGTGATACAGGTGGATTTAGCAGAGGCTCCCAGTACAGGAGGTTCTCTGACTACGCTGACCTGCTGTGAAGACTATTACTAGAGACAAGGTTGGGCATCATTTTGCTGGTAGGCACCTGTGATGCTTCTGGGGACAGATTCAGCTCTTAGCTCTGGTGATGTAAATTTTGGGGGTTTGTGCTGAAATGGTTGTTACTTATGATCAGTGTCAGTACCAGTGAGGCCAGATGCTGGCCCACCCTGAGGAGGAGTGGAGGCATTGAAGATGGGGTGACAGGCTTTGTCACAGGCTGAGTTGCATCTCCTGGAACACCAGCAGGGTAGGAGGATATGACGGAGCTCCTGGCAGTCTGGCCTACAGGCCTGCAACTCCCACTGCTGTCCACGTGAGGTGGAAGCTCAGGGATAGCTGTTATCACTGCAAGCACACCGTCACCTGCCATCTCCACAGGGTGGGTCCCCATTCAAAGCATAATTTGAAAGTGGAGGAGATCTGGGGCAGAGCCAGAGATGAAGCTGACTTGCCATCAGTGATAAGAAAATTCTGGCAAGCTGGTTTCAAATCCCAAAGATTTGGAGGTTGTTTTGGATCTTTTTAAGTGTTTCCTATTCCAGGTGTAATTTATCTTGACATTGCTTATATTTGTAGCTTATGGGTTTTAAGGGTTTATGGTTTGTTCTATTAAGCCTACATGAGGCTTAGAAAGAACAGGGGACTTCATATACTTCAGAGCTGAGCGTGCCTCTTCTATCTGGAAAAAAAGTCCCTAAACTTGAACTTTGTCTTCTTGCCCTTAACTCTTCTCTTACATTTTCCCACTGCAAAGGGAAAGAATGAAAAATGCACTGCAGATGTTTGCATCCCTAGCTGCACACGTTGTCCTTTATGGTTAATACTCCATAACGTGCATATGCTGCAAGCACGAGCGAGGCAATCTACTGGCAACCACCTTTCAGTGAAACAAATGCAACCATCAGGGAGGTGCAGGACATGAGCCACCTTCCCCTGTGCCTCCACGCTCCTGTGCCCTTGTTTCTCCTCTCTGTCATTTCAGGGCTGTTGCCTACCCTGCCAAAGGCACAAACTGGGAGTGCTTTCCTGCTCGTGGTCTGAGTGGTGGTGGGGGGAGGAGGAGGACACAGCCCCTTGCTCTCTAGGGAGGATGCCCATGGAGGTTGTATGCTGGGAACGGGCTGCCTCCAGTGAGGCCTCTGGCTGGACCACAGCAGGCTGTGACCATTGCAATAAAATAATTGCTCTGCTCTTCAGAGATAGCTGGCTCTGCAACTCTCGCCTTTCCCAGTCTGGACCAGGCAGTGGGGGACCTGAACTTCAGGCTAAGCCTTGGCTCAGCTGTTAGTGCTCACAGAGCAAGGAGTGCACACCCAAGTCCTTCTCTTCTCCATCCTTTTCTGCTGAGCTGAGCTAGGGACAGTTCCCACAGCAGCCTCCCAGTGCCGTGTTATGTCCCTTTCTGTGGGTTAAGGAGTTGGGCTGATGGTACAGGTGCTGTCTGTCAATAGTCACATGAGTTGGGAACAGGGCCCCAGGGAAAAGGCAGATGTGGGGGAATAGCAGTCCCTGGCCAGGCTGTTTTCCCATGGCCCTGACTGCTCTTCCCTTGCTACCAGCAGGGAGCAGGGTGCCTGGGGAGCTGCCCTGGCCTCCAGAGGAGCACAGACCTACATATCCAACAGTACCTGTCACGATGGGGCTGAAATGGTCTTTTGAAAGGCAGGCTTTAGAAATCACAGGATCAGATGATTGGTATGAGATACGTTCCATTTACTTGCTGATAGCCTGGTACGTCAAAGACCGTCACCAGTGAGTCACCTACCTGTGTGAGTGACTCGTCACTGCTGCTCTAAATATAAATGTCAAAGGATAGTGAGCTGTAGAAACAAATCAAACCGTGTTAGCACGTGTGTATCAGGCAGGTTTTCCTTTTCTGCATGTCCTTCTCTCTCGGTTATTAAGGCTGGTACAATGGGAAACAGCTGCAGAAACTCAAATCAAAGCCAGGAGTAGAGGTTATATTTTCATATGCAGATCGGGCATTGTCACACATTTGATCTCTTCTTGCTGGTTCTGTCAGAATTATATCTGGGAAGAAAGAGGAGGTTTGCTTTGGCAATATTTCTGAGGTAGAATTGGGTGGACTGAGAAGCATTCTCACACCCTTTTTTAGACATACAGAATGTGTGATTTTTAACTAAGCACCAGAGAGAAAGTACCTTTGCCCAAGGCTATGCCACTGCTTGTGAGCCGTGGACATGTGTGCTGTGTGACTTATACTGATCTAAGTTAAAGCACTTTAATCTCAAGATAGGAGTTGCAATAATAAACACAAGTGATTGTTGTTTTTCTCTTGAAAGCTGGGAGAAACCAGTGAGAAAAGATCCTTATCTTTCATCTTACCAAGCTTTTTTCTTTATTTTAGTGAAATCTGGATTTTTTTTAAGTCAAAAAAATGGTGATGAAGAAAAAAATAAAAATAAAAAAAAAAAAGGAAATCATCATGAGACTGAAACTGCCTACTTGCCAGAAGCATTCTGCTCTGGCAGCTGCAGTGGGTTGGTTTTTTTTTTTACCTGTTGTTTTCTGTTTGCAGCATATGAGGAAGTGGTATGAGCATCTTCATTTAAAAAGAAAAAAAGTTTTTAAAACCCTATAGAATGTAAATGGAGGGGGCTAACACTGCTCCACTTTACTGCTCTCCTCCCAAATGCTGTTCCAAGGATAATCCTGTATTACATGATAGAGAATAGTTAAGAGATCTATGATAAATTTGTCCTTTGTGCATTTCTATCAGTTACAGTTAAAGAAAATCCCGTGGAAATACTGGATTTTACAGCACATATCTGTATCTGTTTCAGTTTACTCATTAACATCAGAGAACTCTACAATAATGACTCAGGCTGCTATTTTCAGGGGAAAAAATGACAACAGTGCATCTGGGCTGAAACTACCTCCTTCAGTGGCACTGCAGTACTCAGGGCTATTTCACTTTGCATCAGACGCCGGGATGTCTCATGCTGCTGCAGATAAGTCTCACCCTAAGGCTTTGGCCCCTTATTTTAGTATACTGTGGTAATTCTTCTACTTGCAGCATTTAATAAACAACGTGCTTCTGGGAGAGTCAGGATTTCTTCCTCCTTAGCTGTCTGTTTACCTTTGCTTTCCTCTTTGGATTATTTGCTGCCCTTCTCCCGGTTGTGTTTTCCTGCCAGAAGCTGGATGCCTGATGTCTCCCTGTGCTCCTTAGTGCCTGGGGGGGACTCCCTGGCTGTGACTGAGGAGAAGCTTTGTTCCTGGTGCGGTGGAATTCCTCATGTCTTCCTTGATCAGCACCAGTTTCTGCCTCCCTCTTCTCCGTTACACTTCTTTTCTTCTTTTCCTGTCTCCATTCCTCTGCCATAGTGCTGACCTAATAAAGGATTTGAGATTCTAAAAATCACATCAGTGCCCAAACCTTCATCCAGCCTCGATAGAACACAGCATCAGCCTGTGGTTTACACAGCACAGAGGGACAGGCAGAACCCAGAGGCTGTGTCCACGGGATGATAATACCACCCATCCTTGTAGGATTTTAGCAGGAGAGTGACCGAAGCTGTGTGTGGGTAGCCTGAGCCTGTTGGTGTGCCTGTGGGTGCAAGAAGCATCCCTCCAGGGGCTTCAGCAAAGGATGCCAAGCCTCCTTCCCTTCCATGCTATCCCGGCTTCAGGTCCATCTCTTGACCACCAGCTCCCCTCCTTTGCCTGCCATAATTAGCGTTCATCTTTTCTTTCCTCTTTCTCCCATTGTGTCAGCAGCTTCTCCCTGTCCCCTTGCCTCGTGATAAGGCCACATCTGTTCTTGTATCCTTAAAGATCTGCCTCACATATTCAGCCCAAACTCTTGCATCCTTTTCTTGTAGTAACCCCCATCCCAAGCAGAGCATTTTATAGGTTCTGCAGAAAACTCCCCTGCCTCCCTTTTGGGGGAAAGAGCTGGCAACTTCTGATGAGGAAACATGGAGCTGTATTCAGCAGAGATAGTACTTAGTCCCTGAAGTCTGAAAATGTAGGAAGGTGGGAGACAACTGTGAGAAACAGAAATGCCAGGGAAATGTGGAGGATTTGGCAGCCCTGTCTTTACGTCTACTGTGTTACCCTGCAGAACAGAATTGAAGACAAACACATGAATGTGCTAACGGTGAAGTTACTGGATGCGAGTCTGCTACTGAATTACTTTGGGGGATTTTCTTATTTTCTTAGGTTCAAGGATAATTTTTTTGTCGTTCTTCTGCTCTATTTACTTTCTCTCCAGATAATAGTAACTGAAAGTTGCAGTGCTCCAGAACAACTCCAAAACTCTTATGAAAATGCTCGTGTGATATTAGCTTCCTTTGGCTAAAACCAAATCAGATATAATGTATCAAACATAATAAATCAAATATAATGGAATGCTGTCAGATTGACATTGCTTTGTGTCACCAGCCCAGGATCCAGACTGTAGTCATGAACCTTTCAGGAAAATCCATCATAAAAACACTGGGAGGAAGCTGGTTAATACCAGTATAATGCAGTTAAACAGATTATCTTGGGACTACATACCTCTGCACCTCCTTTGTATCACCTGGACTACCCACTCCTTTTAACCATGATTATGCTGCAAAAATGGGAAAATTCAGAGTCCTTTGGATACAAAAAGTTTCCAAAAGTTGTCGGCAGGTGTCAAACCAGAGAGATGATTTCAAACTGAGCCTAATCGTTATTCCGTATTGTGCTTACCTCTGATAGGAGATAATACTACAGTGTCCCTCCTTGTCTGAAACTGCTTACAGCTGCTCTCTGTGGTTCATCTCATGTGTGCAGTCAAATCATGTTGTGTCTGCCACCGCCAACACAAAGCTGTATACTGCAGGAATACCATTTACCATCACAGCAAATAATGCTGAACTCATTACAAAGCTGTTAAAAGTGACGTAAAATTTGTCTGCTCTAATTAGTATCATGTAACTATTGACCTCAATAGGCTGAACTCACAAAACATAGTTTCAGTAATGAGAAGCAAAATGAAGCATTACTTGGTGTAAATGGACAGAGTATCTTGCCCAGGAAGAAGGGATCAAACAGAGCACAGACCTGAGCTACTTATTCATTTAGATTCTTTTTTTTTTCCTTGAACTGGAATTGAGGTTGAACCATTAATTTCATGTCTTGGCTGCATCTGATGCAAAACTGAACTGTTGCTTGCCTGCCTGCCCTCCAACAAAGTATCTCTAGCTACTGCTCTTAAATCCTGACCTCCTCCCGTGCCAGCCCGTGCAGCCTGTGTCCTGTTGGCAGCTGCATGGCCACGCTGTGTTGTAGTCTTTCCCCTGGCACTGCTCTCGGTTGCTTTTGAGCTCCATGCATGGACCATTTCCAGACAGACCTTTCTTCCTCTGGCATGAGGGACTCTCAGTGCAGCAGGAGACAGGGCAGTTCAGACCTCCCTCGGGGCATGGGGCTGTAGAGTCCCTCATGTGGGGCCCCTGCACGTGACCTGGCTTGAGTGGCCATACCCGTGTACGCGTCTCCATATCTCATTGTGTGCATTGCTCCCTGTCTGCACTTGGTGCTGTGACCCCAGACTTTTGTGGGATTGAAGGGGCAGAAGTATGTAGAGCAGGTGTCTCTCCTAATGCCCTAGGGCAGCCAGGACAGCACTGCAGACTGTGCTACATCCCATCACACTCCCTCTGCCTTCCAGGTTGGCAGTGGGCTGCTCTGCTCCCCGCTGCTCAAAAGGCTGCAGAAGGAAGGAGATGGGAACGCAGTCCAGCCTCACACTGAGAGTCTGCTCCTGGCCTGTGGCCCATAAATCTTCTCTTTAACAGTGAGGCAGTTCAGTATGAGCAAGTTCGAGGTGGTTCATCGCTAAACAAACTGGTTAACACGTGTTTACTGACCCCCAGCCAAGCTGAACTGCAGCTGTGCTATCAAATGTGGTAATTCTGCCCCTTCCCTGACACTGAAATTCGAGGCCATAGAAGTGAAAATGAGCGCTCTTTTTTCGTTATTGTGAGATGACTAAGGGTGAGGCTTTGTGGTTTTTAGAACCTGGTTGTGATAAACATTGCCATGGCACTTAGACCATCTCAGTGTGCAAGGTGAGAAGGCTCTGGCTCTGTGGTTGCCCTGGTCCTCCTGGGGCTCATTGCCCACACGGATGTTGAAGCTGACCCAGGGAACCGCACGCACTGGGTCCTCCCTGCTCCGTGCAGAGCACCAGTCAGATTTTCATGCAGTTACCTGTGTTGTGCAACACGGAGCTATGAATGTGTCAATAGAAACAGGAGCTTCTAAGCAGTCAGAAAAGGGCCTGCTGCTGCACTCATGCTGATACGCCTCTGTCTCTTTGGCTCTGCTATTACTTAGCTTTCAAACTCATAAAACTCACTTATGTCCAGCGAAGGCTGCACACTTCCAATCAGTCGTGCTGCTACAGCTTTTCTTAGTGTTTGTAGACCTCGTGGGAAGATCCTTGTCCACTGAGAAGCTCATGATCCGTGTGCCAGCTGCCCTGAGTAGGTGCCAGCATGTGCTGTGCTGTGCCATACTGTGCTGCATGTATTGCTTGACCTTCAGGACCACGCTGTGCTGCCCATATCCCTTGCCATGGGGTACCCTCAGCCAGCTAATCCTAACAGAAGAGCCTCAAGCTCCTACTTGGCACCAGTAATGACACCGTGAGCTTCTCCTTGTCTTTATTTTGAGGCGAAGCAATGTACTTTCATACAAGCATCCAACTGGATATCTTATTAAAACCTCTAGAAGTGACCCTTGCCCCCGACGGGGAGTCTGGGCAGCGTGCCATGCCCTGATCACGGGTCTGTCTCACGCTGCATCATCTTGGGGTCAGAAAGAATGTAAGTTCTTGTAGCTTACTACTGCCTTTTCTGGAATATTAAGGTAGTTACCTGATTTGATAGTGTTTGTCTTTCTCTTTAGGAGTCAGAAGGAACCAGCACCTCTTAGTGCAAAGCCTACTGATAGTCTACTGATATTTGGGAATATAATTAATATATTCCATAGAGAAAAGTATCTTCCTAAATATATGCCCATCCAGTTAGGTCACCATTAATGCTGTATGTCACGAAGTCTTAGTCAGTGTAACATTGTGCTGTATTGGGAAGGAATCCCAGACTGAATCTATTTTTGACCTGTAATGATTCTTTTACAATGAGTTATAGTAGCAGAGTTCAAATGTTTCCTGATTATTGCTGGCTGGACTACTATCAGGCAGTTTTAAAAATAAAACTTGCAATTCTGAGAGTATCATTGAAGTTCCCTAACAGAGCCCTGCTTGACCTTTCAGCAAATTCATTACATTTCCTGAACTGATGCTCACAGGCACCCAGCCAGAGTGCCACCCAGCATGGCTGCTGCTTAATGGGACTACTGACCTCACTGCTTTTCATGAGGCTCTTCATGTTGTGTTGCAGTGCTCAAGATCTTTAAGTGTCTTGTTGGAGGAAACAATGGGAAACTAAATTGTCAGGTAGCAAGGAGACTGCAGGAAACAAAAATTGATATGAAAAAGATAAAAGAGCCATAAAAACTGATCAGCTGATACTTGCAGAAGTGTGACTGGGGTCTACAATATCTGCTCTGTTCCTCACTTAAGTTCAGTCTTCAGACACTGGGGAAGAAGGGGAGCCAAATTTGGCCGTCCTTTTTCAGAACTCCCCCAGGATCAGTTTTTCCTGCACCTGGCCCTGGCCCTGTGTGCAGGCAGATAGGTCCATACACTAACAGGAATCTCAGCTGGGCTGCAGGAGTGTCTTCAAAAGTGTTTCCTTCCAAGGAAACACACAAGTCCTGGGCAGTTATGTCCAGATGTGACTCTGCTGTGTATCTACTACTAATTAAATACTTGACAGGTGTTTTTTGGTTTTGTTTTGCAGGAAGAAATCATTCCTATTTTCAGCTCTGTATGCTGCCTTTATATTTGGTGGTCGGCACCTAATGAACAAACGAGCAAAATTTGAACTGAGGAAACCACTAGTGCTCTGGTCCCTGAGCCTTGCCGTCTTCAGGTAGGCATTTCTTCACACCAGCTGCCTTTGGCAGTAGTCCATGAAGAGGGTTTGGGGTTCTTCATGTACAACAGCACTGCTAATGTGACAAGAAGCTCACCCAGAAATGACATGTCTTTAGTTCTACTCAGGGTTATGTCCTGATCCACTCCTCACCACTGAAATGATCTCCTTTGTCTTGACAGATCATACAGGGTTTGAAGACCAGAGAAATCAATAACCCTCTTGAAGAACAAAGGTGAAAATAAAGTGAGGACAGGAGAAAAAAGTGCTTATGTTTGCAATAAATTTACCATGCAAGCTACAAATAGAAACAAGCATATTTAGATGTTAGTCTCGTTCTCACTTACTAGTTAATATTAAGTTGATATGGGTGCATGCATGGAATATTTAGTCAAGACTCTGATCTCCATTACAGTAAGGGAAACTTAAAGTCACTGCTTTGATGAAGGATCAATTAGGCCACTGTAATTGAAATCAGAATATTGCTATTGGTTATCCCATCACAAAGAGCTTGTGAATGTGGCAAAAGGGTGTGTGCATGGGGACAGGCTGTGTTTTAGTGACACATATCTCTCTAGTTGTGTGGTGTTGACTCCATGTCATCGAGTAGGGGGACAGTCAAGTTGAGGTTCTTGATAGCTGCTGAAGTCTGGAGTAAAACAGACCAATCTGAATTATACTTTATCAACTTAATATGCAAATTTTTAATGAGTCTGAAGGTAAATGAAGAAATGCTTACAAGAACAACCCTAACAAACACACAAACTCTTGGTACAATTTACTACTAACAGTATGCGGAAGACCTGAAGATGATCCTTTATTTCAGTGCCTAGTTTGATTGTAAGTTACAGTTCACTCAGCAGCATAGAAACCATTTGCAAACCATTATCAAACACTGATCCCTACATCTTCTTCTAATATCGATATAATAATTACTCATTATAGTAGTTCACGAGTCCATAAAAGAGGTTTGCTTACTGAGCAGCTGTGAATGGTGCAGGATTTTTCAGAGGATGGTTATAGTTTGAGCTGTGAGTTTCTACAGAGTAAAATAAAGAATGGAATGGAATGGAATGGAGAAGTTCATTTTTTTTTCATGGCTTATCCCTTTTTCTCTCTCAGAATTGTTCTGTCACATTGACACTTTCTGAAACTCTGGCAGGGGGAAATAAATAGTATTTCTAAATTTGTCCTCTCCAGCTAAGACACGCTAAGGGAAGAACTCTGTGTTGGCTTGACTTTAATAGTTCAACGATAGCTTTTTAAAAAATATCCTAAGTGCTGACAAAACTTTGAGCAGTCTGGATAACTTTGAGAGCAAGTTCTAACACTGTAAATTCACAGTTTTCATCTGGTTGCATTTGGCAGTGTACTTCTGGCTGTGTGTCTAACGTGATTTTGCTCTTAGGGTCCTGTAAGCAATTACATGTAATTAGAAGTAATGTATTTGTCTGCCCTGAGTGGTTGTGCTGAGGAAGAAAAACCTGCTTGGAGAGCCCTCAGTATTGTGCCTCAAGGTCACTGTGAGGCTTTTTTCCAGAGTTCTTGTTTATCTCCCTTCTAGCACTCCCACCAGTTTACCTGCTTCAGATATTCTCATAAATAGTAACACTTAGCAGAGACTGGAAGGATGTGTTTTGGGCTTAAAAAGAAAAAGGAAATTGCCTGCCAGGCAATGACATGGTCCTTCTTCAAAATGTATCCTGTACACCTCTCTCTTGCCAAGATCATTTAAATGTGGTAGCAGCTACAGTAGGAAACTTGCCATGCTTTATAAATAAACAAAACAACTACACCACCCTACTGAGCTTGCTGAGCATTCAGGAGCTCGGTCAAGAGCGAGTTTTGTGTCAACACTGGCAGCCAGCAGGATTGCTGAGGCAGAAAAGCAGCTTTATTTCCCTTTGGAAGCATTGACTAGTTCTGAACATTTAGTCTTTGGAATAAGGTTACCACTTCTCAGTGAAAACTTCTGTAGGAGCAATGACAGTAAATCTTGCTTTTCACTTGGAAACCACTGTGAAAACATCATCTTCTGAAACCCTTTGCCAAGAAATTAGTTTGGGGTATTTTTCTTGGGTTGTTGGGTTGGGTTTTTTCCTCCCTAGCAGGTTTGTTGACTTCTTACAGTCATTGAAGATTTATTGTTGTCTGAAATGTTTTCAGTCTTTTGTTTTGTTTTCTACACTTCAATTAAATGTTTTCACCCAGCCTGGTTATAGACTGAGGTCCTGGGGGAACACCTCTGTGATGCTCCATGTCAACGGCAAACTGCTGTTAGGAAGCTGACAAAAAGTTCCTCTTTCAGTCTCATAAGACCCCAAGGAAACTGTTACTGCTTCACCTACACATCAAAGTGACAGTCAGCCCTGTATTCCTGAATATTTCCTGGGGTTAAACATCTGAAAAAACACAGTGATTCCGAGTTGCCAGTTTTATATTCTTGCCACTTTGAACATAAAGTTTGGCTCATTCATTGGATTTTTTTTTTTACTTGGAATATATCAAAAGTATCATGCTGGCATCTCTAGGGATCAGGAAATCTGAGACCAGGACTCTCACAGAAGGATATGAAGTCATTAATTCATGTTTTCATTACATCTCAGCTGGATTTTTGTAACTCCTTTTGTAGCCCATAGAGTCTGTGTGTGGGTAGCATCACTGTCAAGGAGCTTAAGCATGTATTTGATCACCACGTCATCACACAAGACAGCAGCACAGCACCCTTTCTGCTTGCTGTCCATCCTTAAGAGGCTGCCAATGAAAGTCTCAGGGTCGAGGAACTAGCTAATAACAGTAGGAGGTTGCATTCCCTGGGAAATATGGTCACGTCAATACAGGAGATGAAGAAGCTAAAACATCCAATGTGATGCAGTTATTTGTAGGCAGAGGCTAAGCCTGACCATGACATGGTGCAGTGAGAGGAGGGATTTCTCTTTCTCTAGCCAAACCACACAACCATAACTGTTGGCATCACCTGAGATCACTCAGATTCTAATCCAGATGCAGCTATGCTTTGTAGCAGTGGTGGAGATAGTTGATGTCAACACAAAGGGTTTCCAGATGCCTTTCTTCCTGAGAAAGGCTTTCTCTCAAAGTTGTAGAAATGGTGTCAGACGTAGCTGAAAGGTCACAAAGATAACTGAAGCCTCAAAAGTAAAGTACCCCCAAACAGCAACAGGTCTTATATTTGAAAGATAAAGACAAAAAGGCTCACTGGAAGAAGGTGACTCACTTTGCTTCTGTGAGACTGGTGTAGTTGATCTGTTACTGCAAGCACACGGCAGTTTATAGAAGGGTTTGCCCTTGTTCTGCAGAGAGCCCCTGACAAGGCAGTCAGAAACACATCTTCATGTGAGGAACTCCATCCTGAGCTGAACTGGAAGGAAAAGACTAAGCATAAGTTTAAAGAAAGGATTTCAATTTGCTTGGGCTTGTGACTCTGAAATTCATTTTAGTTATCATGCTTAGGAAAATTGATGGAAAATGATTTTTACATCCTATATCAAGACCTGACATTCACAGATACTTGCCACAGAGATTAAAACACAACTTAATTTCATATGTTGCTCAGCAACCCATCAAAATCTTAAAATACTCCAAAATTCTGTAAAGGTCCTTTCTGACAGTACGTTCAAAATGAATTACTGAAAGGAGAAATATTTGCCAAATAACATTAAAATTAATAGGCAGCATTTCAGATGAATTAATAATCTTCTCTTATAAAGTTGAAAGCAAGTGAATTTTATGTGAAACATTCCCTATATTTGTAAAGCATTAATGCATATTCTCAGCAGGACATTTCTCAGAGCCTGGATTAGTCTAATGTTTAATATATACCTGCCTAACAAGTTATTTCTATAGGGCCACATTCATCTTTATGTACTTACCTGATTTTCTTATATAACAGGTACTGGAAACATCTTTTTAATTTGCGTTTTGGAGCAAAAATGGAACTGTGGATGATCAGTAGGAATTCAAAATGATTGGAGAGCAGAGAAAAAAAGATTTCTTCTGAATTTTCTCTACTGGGATTACAGCTGAATCACAGTAATCCCAGTGGGGAAATGCAAATGGTGCTATGGAGTGTGGATTCATACATTGCAAAACAAATGCTAGCTGGCATTACAAAACCAGTGCAGAGGTGATAAAAATGTATAGACTAAGAGCAGTAAAGTACTGTCAAGAACTATGCCTTCAATATGTAACTTATTTATTCTAAGTAAGGAGGGCATCCCATGGCAAACACCTTTATTCCTAGAATTGTAATTGATGCCATGTGACGAAATGCTGTGCCCATCCTCTTCTGACATCTCACCTCTTCGTTCCCTCTGCTGTTACTGCTGTGGAGTCTTGTTGTGGCCATCAAAGTAATTTTGAATGTAAACTGGGTTTACTATTTTTACCTAATTAGGCCTAATTAAAAGTAAACCAAGAATTCACTGTGGGACCTGGCTGATGCTACTTTACAGGAGATATGGATAGGACTGGCTAAAAATTCCTATGGAAATGTGTTTTTTCAATGCTAAACTGGGCCTCCTTTCTTTAAAAACTCTTTTTTTTTTAACTCTGACTGTTTGCTTGTCTGTCTTTATTGCTGGAAAGCCAAATGCCTTAGTAAAGTGAATTCAATATGTTATTTGGGAAGCAGCTGTTGCACTCATTTTGCCCCTGTTCCCTCCCTACTCTCACAGTCAATGAGAGTGTTGACACTCAATTTGTCACCTTGAATTACACCTTTCTCATGAGATCACCCTGCCCCAGCCCACGGGAGCCCTCACAGGCCACCACTTGGTATCAGTGTCATAGTCAAAGCAGAGCTGCCTGGGAGGGAGACTTTTTTCCTCTCCATTTTAAATGGGGAGCAGACTGAAAAGGGTATTTTAGGAATAAAGAACATCTGTTTGGTGGCTTAGGAAGGGAACTGTACTAGAGGGAAAGTAGATAATTCATTCAAAAGAAATGAAACCTCCCATCTGTCCTCTTGTGATGGCACTTCTGCATTTGACTCAACCTCAGGACTTGGTTCGTGTGCCTGCAAAAAGGTCCCTCCCCCATGCAGAAATCCCATGGGAACAGAAATCTCCATCAATTTCCTTCTGAGTCAGTCCCCAACAGCTTGTGCTTTTTGGAGACAGCAGGAATAAAACACTGCGAGGTGTTAAGTCGTGTGACCTATCAGATACAACATCGGGTGTGTTAATAAACGCTGCCAAACCCAGCAGCCTTGGCTGCAACGGGTGTCGAGCTGTGGCTTAGCAAGGGCACCGTTTTACTACTTCTAAACAAATATGAGAGTTCTATCTTCTTCTAAACAAATCCTTGTGCCTGTACTGTTCAGCATCTTCCCTAGGCTGCTGAATAAATACAATATATTTATTATTACCAACTGGAGGCAGTTCCCTGAGATCGGAACTTCTCTAGCCATGCGCAGGAGACAGCGCAGCGAGGACAGAGTGAGAAGATCAGTGGCTCCAGGTCTGTAATTGCCATTAAATTTATGGATCTGAGCAGCTCATTACAGCTGTATTATAACTTTTAGCTTCTTTAAGCCTTCTTTATTCTGTCAAATGCTCATCTTTTCCTGTAACGTAGGTTTTGCTTACTTTGTTATCTGCCTGTTTTAGAGCTTTGGTGATGGCTAGCTCCATTGGTTGGCTTGATTCTCTGCTAAATCTTTTACTTTATTACTTTTTGGCTTTATTTGCCTAGGATAATATTAAACTCCTGAATACATACATTTCAATGCTATACACGACAGTTACTCTACCAACTCGATACATTTGATCCTGTAAGTATCTTTAATTTATCCTGCAGGAATAGATATGCCACTTTTTTTTGCATTATTATTGAAATCACTGCAGCATTACAGTTATTCTAAAATTTTCTTGAGACGATGTTGGATGCTGAGAATAATTTCAGTAACGACAGAGGAACAAGTGAAAATGTCCCTGAAGCATTCCTTAAGGATTGCCGAAGAGGTACGCTGTGCTTATGAATCCTCACGGGCTACCTTAGAAATCCTGAGATGGATTCCTTAATTCTTAGGAGATACCACACCAAACACAGGGCTTAAGCCAAAAAGAAGGTTGTTTTTTTTTTTTTTCTTTTTAGTAATTTAGCCACAGCCCAAACTTTTTGAAATAGGCATCAAAAAACTAGGAAATTTTTTCCTGACAGAAAAACATCTCCCTGACTGTACAGCCTTCACAGGGTGCCAGGGACCTTCAGAAAGTCCAATTATTCTTTAGTGATGGAATTTTAAGTTATTGCTCAAGAAATAACAGCTTTCATCAGGAATTACTGTTCCTGCAAGTTCCTGCCCTCCACGCACCAGACAATCAGGGAACACCATCAACAGCGTGTTGAGGAGGGCAAGGCTGGGTGATAGGTAATTACTATTGATTGGAAGTCAGATGAGATGCAGGGATGTGTGAGTAGGATTGAAAAGTTATTTTTCATTCTCTGAAAGAAAACACTCCCATGTTTTTCAGCAGTGTGTGGTTACATGGGTGTCCCTGTAAGCGACTTACCCTATTCTCTCATGTTCCTGGAATAATGATTGAGTGCAACTGCCCTTCAGCCTGACCATTGCTCCTTGTTTACCAAAACCCTGTGGATCTGGGGTAGCCAAGGAGTGCTCTTTGTAAGACTCTCCATGCGACCATAACCCTTTTTACCTCCTTGTTGCAAGGACTACGTGTAGGAATCCAGCCCTGGCGTTTGTTTTCCTGCGATGTTTCTGAGCGGTGCGGGTTCTCCACTGGCTCGCAGAGCTTCGCTCGATTGATTATTTTTGTGCTCTGCTCCTCAGGATTGGCTGAATATAGCTAATGCCAGTCATAAAGAAGGCAGGTCTGAGGGATCAGATCGCATTTCCTGGAGAGGGAGTTGAGGCTCTATGAGGAGGGACTGGAAGGCAGTGGCTGTGGTAGATTGATTTGTATCCACACATAGAAATAAGCCTTCTGAGTAGTAGTTGCAGCAATTGCCAGAAGTATTTTAGAAGAATCAGATAGATTTTACTCTGCTGTGGTGTTAATGTGATTAAAATCTCCAGATGACAGTGTCCATTGATCTGGAGCCCAGCAGAGATGTCGCTGTTTGGGTGTGTTTAATGAGGTCCCTGGAGAGGGAAGGAAATAAGTTGAGCCTGGTTTTCTTTCCAGTTTTGTCAATAAGAAGGACAAAGAGGTGATTTTGGGAGCCAGGTGAGTTGTGACTAGAAAGTCTGCTGACGAAAGGGAAGGGCTGAAGGGGGTGGCCTCACATTGAGGGATTTATTGCTGAGAAGAAAAAAAAGACTGATGCAAAGAGCACTATATCTGCCCTCATTTGAAAACCACAGTGCGAGCTGTCACCTTAATACGTCTCATTTCCCTCCCCAGAATCTATCACGTGGGAAACTAATAACCACCCAGGCATGTATGCATATGCTTATGGGTATATAAACCTGCACAAATGTTACGTTATTTTTTAGAGCCACGTAAAATACTTGCACAATTTTTAAATCACTCAGAGCTGGCCTGGCTTTAGGTTTTGATCCCAACTGAAAACTGATTGATTTACATTGAAAAGCTTGCTAGAGGGACATCTGGGTCAGGTAACAGCAGAAAGGGCTGAAAAGCAGCATTTGTGTGTTTAGTTCAGTGCTGAGGGTCTTTTTTAGAGATGGAAGAGGAATTCTCTCAAATTTTACCTTGGGATTTCGATAGGACTGAACCCAAACCTCAGAGTCTGTATGAACCAAACCACAACTCCTGATTTCAGTTTGCCTCACCTCTCTGTCTTTGAAATGGGTCTTATGCTTAGCCACCTTACAAGGCTGTCACAAGAGTAAAGGCCAATAAGGACTGTGAAATATTCACAAATACAGTGCTCAGGGAGGTGGAGATGCAACCACAGACAGAAGTCTGAAGGAAGTTGTCTGAACCTGAAGCAACCCCAAGCTTAGAAACAGCTTTCTACTTAGCAGTTCTTCACACAGGAACATCTGACCTAAAGCAGTTACTGGCCTGAATATTGTTGAGGTGTTGGTAATTCTGGGACAATCCCAGCTGGAGGTCGTAGGTTGCTTGGCTGTTGGAACCAGATGACTGAAGTTTTTGTACAGCAACAGGAAGATCTTCTCTATGGAAAGAATGGGGATGTCCCTTCCATCACAAGTGTGTTCATTGAGGAGACAGGGTCTTCCAGGCAGGTACCTGGATCAGTTCTGGGAGGCAAAATAGGGAAGTGCTTTGCAGGTAGTTTATAAGAAGAGTCTTTGTGTCACCCTCTCTCCACCACTGACCTTGGCATTGCTTGAAAGCACTTCAAAAATGTTGAAGGGTGATGAAACAACAGCCTAATTACATTAATTTTCTTTGCCATTTCTTACAAAAATAACAGTTGGGTTAAGCTCATCAGCTGTAATTTGAAAAAGCATCTCTCTAGGATCTCAAGGTAACTCACTATTAAGACGTCCTCACTTTTAAATGCCTGTAAAATAAATATTACATAAATATTAAATAAAATTAAATAAATAAAATTAAATAAAATTAAATAAAATTAGATAAAATTAAATAAATACTACACTGAGAGTTAAGAGATACCAAATCCATAGTCAGTACTATGCTTTTGCAAACTTTTTTATCACTTAGGTGAATACCGTATCACTGCGGATCCATCACCGACCAAGAGACTGATTCATTTAATTTGGAAAATGTAACCCTCAGTTCTGCAAACCTAGCAAAATATTTTTTATTAAGCAGGGTGCAGACTTACAAAGCTGGTTCTTCTAGACAGTTATTAATATATATGAATATTTCATACAGGCTGTCCTTGTTTCACATTGACCATTTAGGATGTTGGGTGCCAGATCCTTTTCTAGGCTGCTTTTCTGTGAGATTGGAGGACATGTCGTATTGCATTGACTTAGTTACAGCTCTCATTAACTCCTTGAGATCAAAAGAAAAGCCATTAATTCCATGTAGGTCACTGAACAACAGCCAAATGATATTTTTCAGTCGTTGCCCACATTTCATTTGTACTTAATGATCGGTTTGTTAGTGCATGGTTTCTCTCTGTACAGTAAAAATAATGATGATTTTGCAATCAATAAAGCAACCTTAAGAGTTTCTACACCTGTTTAAATACAAGGAGATCCAGGATTTGATGGAATTTTATTTGAATACAGTCAAGGCAAACTTAAGACAGGAGCCACATCTGAGATAACATTTAGGGAGTCTGACAACCTTTTAGTGAAATGATATATTCAAAATTGCCATAGGCTTAATTAATCCCTCCTCTCTTTTGGAGAATTTATTCCTTCTGGAAAATCCAACTTTTTTTTAGTATGGCACCATCATGTATTGCACATTGCCCAGTGAGTTAGTACTGCTCCCTTCCCCCTGCAGAGCTGGCCAGATGTGGATGAATGTTCACATCATTGGGAAAAAAAAAAGAAAAAAAAAGAAAAAAAAAAAAGAGTTAAGAGGAGATTGGTTCATTTTTAAAAAAGAAGGGGAGGAACAAGCTGTGAAATCTAGCCAGTCCACAAACACCCGAGAGCAGCCTGGCTGTCAGAAAGCAGAGCAAAGCAATTGCAGATTCTGGTGGGTTGTGCTGCTCTTGGCTACGTTGCTGCCCATGCCCACCTCCCAGAAAGGGGGGTCTGCAGCACCCATCTTCACTCTCTGAGATACCCTGTGAACATGTGCCTCTGGATTCTTAAAGGAAACTTAATTAGCCAGGCAACATATTTATCACTCTCCCTTTGCTTCTGTGTGCTGGAAGGTTGGTGTGCTGCAGGTCTCCCCAGTCCCCTCCCCGTGGTGGAATGAATGCTGTCTCTGTCAGGCAGGCTCTGGGGGAGGCTGCTCTCATGGTTTTAATTC
Source organism: Megaceryle maxima (assembly GCA_024605025.1). NCBI lineage: Eukaryota > Metazoa > Chordata > Aves > Coraciiformes > Cerylidae > Megaceryle > Megaceryle maxima. Next base: position 76,753 of record JANHGN010009853.1, read on the forward strand.
TTCTCTCAGCCTCAAAACTGTCTGGCATGTCTACCCACAAAATGATTTTGGAACAATAGGCTTTAAATAAGCACCCACACACCAGTAAAAGTCAGTAGGTTGCTGGTTCCTAGTTCTGGTCAGCACAAACCAAACCCTAATATCTTCTCCTCTATTGACATCACCCAGATGATCACTTTAACCTGAGCATTCACTTTCATCTTGGCTCAATTTTAAAAGAAACTTCCCTCACCAAAACCATATCCCGGGAAAACTGGAAACGATGCAGTTACATTTTTTTTTTTTTTTTAACAGATTGTGAGAGCAGATTCCATAAACCTGCTGATTTAGCTACTAACATTTTGTTTGACAGGCTCCTCTTTTTGATGCAAAGGTTAGCAATTTCCCTGAGTACTCTTCTCCTGTGGGACCTGAAGCCACCACAAAATAGAAGCACAGATTTTAGGTTGGAAGTGAGTTGATGGTTCATTAAAGCTTCCAACTATCCCAGTGGTTTGGGAGTATAATCACCCCAGCAGGAGCAAAGCAGAAGGTGACTACCTCACCTATCTACACAGGTAATAGTTTAGGTACCTCTCCTTATAATACAGCTGTATGTATAGTGGAGAGTCACCATACAGATGCATCTTCCCACAACTCCTGCCATGTTCGCTAGGCAGGACCTGTCCCTTTGTGCTTCCTCCCTGCAAAGGGACATTTCCCAACCATGGTCTGCCAACTTTATCTGCGGTCACCTATCTGTGGCAAGCTTGGAAAAATGCCTGCTTTTTGCTTGTTTGCAGAGCAAGTGGCCCTTTCAACTCCTGCATCCTTCAGAGGTGCCACTGGGTCTTCTGAGTTGGCCAAAACGACCGTTCCTTCTCATGTGGCCAAGGCAGGGTTTTGTGGGAGACAGACAGAAATCTCCTGCAGGCAGTTTCATTTCTGGCAACAAAATCCATCCGTTTCTTAAGAAAGCTGCCACATGGCCCTGGCCCTGCTGTGCTGTCCCCTTGGTGTGTAGCACTGATGGTCTGGGGCTCTGGGTCCACGATTCACTAGACTGCAGAACGTAAGAGTGGTTTGAAAGAAGCTCACCCTTACCAAGTGGAGAAGAAAAGCTCTATCAATGCTTCCAAAGAACTACAAAACACACCTACCAGTCGTACCTGCTCTGTTGAGAAATTCAAAGCTGTCTGATGAAGGTGGCTCAGCTGCGTTTCTCTTCAAGAAACTTATTTCAGAGAACGTTTCTCTTAGAGATTTTTTTTCTCTGTGCATTTTTCCAGTATCAGTTCATATTTTACATGTTTTCTGTTGCTTGGCTAAGCACAGAAATATTCTGTTGCTCTTTTACAGTAACTCTAGGCATGCTCTCAGAATACCCTCCTGCTCTGACCTGTCAGACCAAGGAGTCTCTGTGCGCCCTGCGGTCCTGTGCCGCAGCTTTAGCAGCACAGCTTGTTCCTCTTTGCTGAGGACCACAAGTTTTAAATCAGAAGGACACAGAAAGGCCATTTTATCGTGTTAAGACACCAGTTCTTCAGCAGCAGAAGGGAAATTTGATAGGACCACTGAAATACTCCTTCTGAACAGAACAGGAAAGTGGCCATGGCTTGATTTGTCACAAAGGAAGGTGTAGGAGGCTCTACATTCTTCACGTGCTGACATTTAAACATTTCTTTGGAATTCAGAGTGTTTCCTCTGTAAATATTTTGCATACTTTAGCATGCAACAAAGAACAAACCAACCAAAGAACCTGCTGCCTTTTATTCTCACCCTTACAGTGCAAGTAGGCTGCAGTTTGAGGTCTTTGACTTTTTATGTAAGGTGGTCTCATCTGCTCTCCCAGGATCACCATCTGTTCCATGTGGTTTTCACCTCCCCGTGCTCCCAGGGCACAGACTGGCCTGCTGGGTCTCTGTGAGTCGCCATGTAAGCAGGTCGGGGCAGAATTCAGATTCCTTCTCTCCTCCAGCCAGGCCCAGGGCTGGAAGCTGGAGCCAGACCCATGGAGCTCCAGCTGAGCACCCAGCAATCTCACTGCCAGCCTAGCCCAGCACACCCGTGGCAGAGGATAGTCCGACATCCCAGAGACTGGTTAAACCAGCTGGTTGTCTCTAGTTTGGACCATGCTGACCACTCTGTGGGCCTGGGTAAGGCTTGAAGTCCCTACAAACACTTAATTTCGTGGAGCAGGGCTGAGTTGCTGTCTGCAGGCTCCCTGCTGCTCTCTGCTGGCACGGCGTACGCAGGATGGTGTGCTTTTGGAAGTGAACATGCTCTGCTTTTGACATGTGGCTTGTAGCTAGTGTATTTTGCATTCACCTTAGCCACAGTCTAGACTTCTATCCCTTTCAGTGCCATCTTTACCTAATTTTGCAGGTCCATTTTGCACGGAATGTTTGGTTAAAGGCTTTTTAAAAGATATTATCTGGAGCAGAGAATTTCTACTCGCTGGTAATCAGAGCACTGAAATACTAAAATCCTTTATGAAATGTTGCTGTATTCTGTGATAGGTCTGCATGGAAAGCAGCCCTAGCAAAATGGGCAGTGTCCTCTTCACTGCCAGGAGGAGCTGAGCCTGCTACAGTGTCAGCTGAGGTTGAGCTGTAGTCTTGAGCTACCTGCTGCCCTCTCAGACTTTTGAGAGGCAAGTACTTCACTCCCTCCTGGTAAGTAGGATGGAGGGAACAGAAAGTAGTAGTCTGCTTTGGCCACTAACTCTGGATTTGTCTTCCCATCAGGTAACTTCCCCAGCTCTCTGTTTCCCCCCTTAATGCTGCACCAGATTCATGCATGAGATGTGCTTTGGGTCCCCATTTGAAAAGAAGTTTGTGAGGGACAAGTACTATTTTGTATTTTACTCGTGTATATGTTTTGATAATATCAAGGACAGTAAACTCTCAGTTGGCTATTTGTGAAAGTACCAGAGAAGTCACTGCCTGAAGGAAGCAGAATGTAGGACAATTTGAGTCTGAGCAGATGAGAAAGCTGCCTTAGCTGGCGACGTTTGTTTCTGATCAGTCTCTGTAGCTGCAAAAGGCTGTAATTGTACAGTACTTCACTGCTACCTTATTCCTAAAATCCCTGCAGATGATTCCCACCAGACAGACTGCTTTGGTAAGCAGTTCACTTCAATACCTCACAAAAGCTACAGCAGAGAGCAGGACGAGGACAAAGTGAAGCAGAAGTGATTTACTGGGCAAGCAATGTCATCACTCTGCTGCACAGCACGTCTTTGCAAGATAGAAATTTGTTGGTTGATCTTACCTTACAGAACAAACAAGATTAAGTGGCAGAGGCACGCAAAGCAGTCCTGGCTCTTTGGGTCCAAGGCACATTTGCAGATGTGTATTAGATCTTTTTCTGTCCCTGGTGGTGTGTGCTTGTTGGCAGAGTGGTGTTTTGGCATGCAGCTCATCTCATAAACAGCTACCTGCTCACGGCGGCTGTTTAGGAAATTGAATCAGTTACTTCCAGTTTGCCCTCTTCCTTATTTATAAAGCCTTCCCTTGTGAATTACACAAAAACCTAACTTGGTTTTTACTGATAAAAAAAACCAGATTAGTCTGACTCACACCATGTAGAGCTGGAGCACTTCTAGAGTCATGGAACTAGAGGAGGCCACTGTGCTGTGAAATTATAGAAAACCATGTGAGAGAGTGAGCACACGGGCACTCCAAGGAGAACTCTGCAGTAGTTGCTAAACAGAAGGATGGGAAGAACTGTATCATTATAATCCCAAGGACAGCAAAGTGAAACTCTGTAATCCCCACAGGGCAAATGCTCTTTAGCTCTGTTACCAGTCCAGATTAAATCCCTGAGTGTCCACACTCGATCACTCGCAGTTAAGTCAACGTTTGCCAGTTACTCAAACAACTGTTCTTCTCATCTGAGTTTGTGTTCGTGGCACAGAATTCTCTTTGGTTTTAAAACTTGAATAATTAATGATATTTTAGAAAAGCAATACAGCTTCTGTACAAGGAAGGGCATATTGCTTGCAGCTGTTTGATTTCATAATTTAAATTTTCCTTTTTTTCCCCTCTATTTTAATGTCAGCACTGTGGTATTTGCTAGTGGGAGAACCAGTGTATCATTAGATATTCTACCTGATCTTCCTCCACCCAATTTTGCCACCACCTGAAACATAGGAGCAAGCAGCAGCCTGCCCTGGCTAACTTGAGATGTTCACAGCCTCAGGAAGCAATCAGATCACATCTCTGTCAAGATCTCCTGTCTTCTTGGGAATGAGAAATGCAACTCCCAAGAAAAAAAAAAAAAAAAAAAGAAAAAGAGGGGCATGTGCTAAACACCAGAGAGAAGACACAGAATGAGTTGCACCTCATTTCAAAACTCCTGCAGGCTTTAGCACTCTCTGCTGAGTTAAAAGGACCAGTCCCTGTAAGACGTGAGACAAGCACGCTGGGAGAGCATTAAGCCTGAGCAGAGGGGATGTACGACGGGCTGCGTAGATGCTAAGAATACATCACTATCTCTTCTGCGTGCAGGGGTGGAAGGGCAGGAGAGACTGCAAGGGCTGTCTCTTGCCTAACCCTTTGGGCTGGAGAGCCCAGAGTCAGCTGAACACCCTCAGTACACCTGTACCACAGCAGGATGGGTTGTTTTTATTTGCACATAACACAAGAGGACTCATCTGGCAGTAGAGCCCATGAGCAAATACCACCACACAAATAGCAGATAGTAACAGTAGCTTCTCGAGTGCTCACTGTTGTCTGAGTTTCCTGATGGCACACTGAAACCTCAGGCATCAAAATGGACTGGTGTGGGAGCCAGGGTGCAACACTTCTCCCCGGGCCTGACCTGCCTGTAGGGCCCCATCTGTGATGCCACTGACAGAGCCCGAGGAGCACCAGGCAGCGTGGTACTCCAGTCAGCTGTGGAGTGTGTGCAGTGGGCAGGGGAGAGCAAGGTGCATTGCTCCTTAGCAGCAGTGTTTGACTGGGTCTGTGAATGCTGCCAGCTTGGAAATCTGAATATACTTTGTGCAAAATAACATAAAACTCAACAGCTTTTATGCTCAGCAGGCTCACTGGACCCATCTAGTCTGACCAAGTGCCATAAGAACTGCCGTAGACCTCATGGCTTCCTTGATTTAAAACCACGTTTTTTTAATGGATACTGACTTCACAAAACAAAAGGACAAGTAACAGAGGATCTATAACTTCAGATGAACTTTCTTATCTTAAACACTTTGCATAAACAGTAGCTTGTCAGTTTTAGGTGGCTTAGTTTGCTTGCTGCTACGTGATAGTCACAAAAGATAGATAGAGGCAGATAGATAAAAATGCTAAAAAAAAAAAAAAAAGATAAAAGGCAGAGGAAGAAATGGGATTCATGGGTAGGATGAGGTCACAAACTTAGGGGGGAGATAAGATGGAGCTGGGTAAAGACAGGGATGTATGATGTAAGGTAAACTTACAGTATACTTAAGTAAGTATACTTGCTTAAAGTAAGAGATACACAACCCCAAAGGAGATTGGGTCTTTCTTTGCTCCATTTTTCTGAAAGCTGCTTTTTTCTCCCAGTATTCATCACATCTTTTGAAGGGCCAACCAGCTACAATGGGAGACAGTGGGTGAGCAAGTTCTTGCCATAAAACAGCGATGCAGTTCCTTCTGCTGAGCTCCTTAGTGCTGAAAGGGAAGCTTTGTTCCTTCCATCAGCTGGGTGTCCCTTGTTATCTGAACCTATCCCCTGTGTAATTGCACTAATTAATACCATTACAAATCTCTTGATGTTTCTCATTTACAAACACTTATTACCTTGCATCTCACTTTGGTGAGGTAAAGGTGAATCTGCTGTTTACTACTCAAGTCAACGGGTTGATTTCTCTGTTAGCAATGACCTGTTAAGAGGTGAAGTATGAAGTCAGCAAGTACACTGGGACCACCAGCCCTGACTGAGACCCTCCCCCCATCATAATCTGTGCCCCCTACCTGGGTTTGTCTGTGCTCAGAGCTCCTGTGTGTAACAAACACAGGGAGAGACAAGGGAAAACAGAGAAGGTCCTGATTATATAGGTGGCAGCTCTTTATCAACTCATTTCTTGTAATATCCCAGCCAGCAGCAGAAAAACTCTACCTTTTCAGCTGAAGTAGGTGTCTCCCACTGCTTCGGAAAACTGAAGGGTCCTTCCTGTAGTAGTGAAACAAAAAACATTGATATTACCAGCCCAGACTTCCACCAGTGGATACAGCTGCAGTCCAGTTTACAAATCCGAGTCCAGAATAACTTCCTAGAAACCAGCAGAGTTGCTCCAGCTTTACAGCTGTCTCAAACTTACTGTTTCATCACATTTATGACCTTTTCCTCATAATGATTTGAAGTGATAGCATGTAGGTTTCAATTGTCCACTCAGCTTTCTTCATTTTCTCTTTTTCTTTTAAAGTATATTCGGTGCTGTTCGAACTGGTGCTTATATGCTGTACATTTTGATGACCAAAGGCCTGAAGCAGTCAGTGTGTGATCAGAGTTTTTACATTGGACCTGTCAGCAAATTCTGGGCATATGCATTTGTGCTAAGCAAAGCACCCGAGCTAGGTGAGTACCCTCTCTCCCTTTCTCTCGCTATGCATATTTAGAGCAGAAGTGTCTGAACAGGAAGCACAAAAAGGAAGGGCTTCTGTGCTGTCAAAATCTCATTTTAGTCTTATAAAAAGAAATGAGTAAACAAAACTAACCCCAAACTCTGCATGTTTTAGTCTCTGGAGATTATGTCGAGCTTGGCTGAAGTTAGAGTAGGGTGCAGTTGAATAAAACCATTCCCAGCCCAGGAGTAAACTGCAGTGATTATACAGAGCAGGGCAGTCGAGAGGTAAGAGCAGTTCTGGTCCAAACCTCTTCCTTAGCTACTCAGGCAAATAGGAGCAGTGTAATCAGCAGTCACTCACCCTGTCGGCACAGAAGTGAAGGCTGGGCTACAGCAGCTGTGTCAGCAAGAAGCTTTGAGTCAGGTTCTGCCTTCATTCTGCAGCATTCATCCTTAAATACACATGTAGGCGTACAATTATGAACAGTAATGTGCTTCCTCCCTAAACATTGAAAGCTGTGGCTGGCTGCTTCCTCCAAATAGAAACCAATTTTCCATAATAGCCTCAGCTTTCCCAGGCCTGACTCTTATAAACTCCTGTCTCTCCAGCAGTTACTATTTTTTTTGGTAAGGATACTTATGATATACACCCTAAAGCCAGCCTAATAGCCAGTCTGCCTGTGTTCTCGTCCCGTGGCTTATTCGTGTAAGAAAGGGTTGGTTTAATGTGAAGGAGGAGGCAGTGATTTAGCAGCCCTCCAGCTTTCATTTTGGAAGATGCCCTTCCTAAACCTCAAAGGGCTGCAGCACTTGCTGTGTTCAGGTGTACAGCAAAAATAAGCCTTTACCTTTCAGCAGAGAATGTGATTTAGCAAATTACAGCACAGAAATTCATCAGTGTAAAAACTGGGAAGAGACAGACACCAGTTGCCTTGCTGTGTCAGAATCCCTTGGTTTCCTGCTGCTTAAATTACTGCAAAACTACAGAAACTGGGTTGTTAAAACTGGAAAACATCAGCTACAACTGCACAGCAACAATAAATTGAACGTATGGTTACTTATTAAAATGTGAGTCAACATCTTGCAGCTAATGAAGTAAACAGCAGCATTACAGCTTATTACAGTCCTTGTGCAGACAATGCAGTTTTGATTCCACCCATCACTAATATTCATGATTTTGATTTCCTGAGATACGTATACGTAGAAATAAGACCCCAGATTCAAATCTCAGGGTTCTTTTTGGAAACACTGGGTCTATAACAAAAGAAAACAAATAGCGCATAAATACACATATATCTAATTGAGATGCTCAGGGCAATCATGAGAAGCAGAAGGAAGACAAAAGCAGGAAAGAAGAATAAAATTTACTTTTCTACAATAGCAGCATGAATTTGCAGAAATGAATGAGCATTTCAACACCAAATTTCTTTCTAGAAGCACTTTTTTTCTGTCAGTTCCATACCTTTTGAATATTGTAGGCTGCATAGGCAACAGATTTTGCACAGTAGCTCAAAAGTCTCTAGTGAGTTTTAAGTAGGTTCAGTTTGCAGATAGGCATTTGAATTAGAGGACACTGTGCTGCTTCCTTTCTAGGTTTTCTGCTCTCTCTTGAGCTGCAGTGCTCTTCTAGTCCCAGTATATACTGGACAGTATCACAGTCGGAGATGAAACATGTACATCCATCTACCTCACCTCAGACTTTCACAGATTACGTTTGCAGCAAAGAACTACCAAGTAAACCTAAGGGGTTATCCACACAGGAAAAAATGGATGCGTTGCTTGGTTATCCAAAGATTGCATAATTAGATGCAGAGAAGTTGGCTCTCGGATCAGACAGGCTCTCAGATCTAGAGGTGAGGTGGTTTTTCATGCTCCAAAATTGTGTATACTCCAGCAACAGCAAAGGGAAGAGAGCACCACAGTAATTATGGAATTGTTCAATGTTTCTCATTTCCTCCCCTCCTTTTTGTTTTCTCTTTCTCTTTGTTTTGGTTTGGTTTGTTTGTTTTCTTACAGGTGATACAATATTCATCATCCTTAGGAAACAGAAGCTCATCTTCTTACACTGGTACCATCACATTACTGTGTTACTTTATTCTTGGTATTCCTACAAGGACATGGTGGCTGGTGGTGGCTGGTTCATGACCATGAACTATGGAGTCCACGCCGTTATGTACTCTTACTATGCCTTGCGGGCTGCTGGCTTCAGAGTCTCACGCAAGTTTGCCATGTTCATCACTTTGTCTCAGATCACTCAGATGTTGATCGGTTGCGTGATCAATTACCTGGTCTTCTCCTGGATGCAGCAGGGCCAGTGCCATTCCCACGTGCAGAACATCATCTGGTCCTCTCTCATGTACCTCAGCTACTTTGTGCTCTTCTGCCATTTTTTCTTTGAGGCCTATATCGGCAAAACCAGAAAAGAAAGGAAGATTGACTAGTGGTAGAAATGAGAAGCCATAGCTCAGGGTCATCAGGAAAAACAAAATTACAAGAAAAGCAAAATGGCACAAGGAAACACATACATGTATGGTGCAGCTAAAACTTGGCAGCTTAGGGAAAGTTAGCTTGGTTTAACCCAGTAAGTTTATGATCCTATCATGGTGAGGACTCACTGAATTCTACTCTATCTGAGAGGACTGCTGATGAAAGAGAACTTCCTTCTTGTACCTGTCTGCTCTAGAAAAGAAAGGAGAAAAGAAAGAAGAGAAAAAAAAAAAAAGAGGAAAGAAAAAGAAGAAAAGGAAAAAGGAATAATGTTGAGGGAAAAATAAATACAATAAATAAGCAGAGTGTTTCCCTGTGATGGAGGAGAGACTTAT
>JANHGN010009853.1:86142-104731 GCA_024605025.1 Megaceryle maxima
TTCTAATAATTTTTCAGCGTTAATGTTGAACAACACAAGGCAGAGAGGTGACCAAAAAAAAAAATTAAGACAAAATTCTGACTGTGGTAACAGTAAGATTGCAAAATTAAAATCTCTTCCGTAGAAGGTTGATACCTTTAGCCCAAATGAAACCCAAAAGGATGTTTCCTGCATGGAAAGTGGCTGAACTCCACACTGGGGTGATGAATGGAAAAGAGAAGAGATTGATTTCTCTGCTATGTACTCTGCTGGGGAGCAGATCTGGGACACAGAGCAGCCTCCCTCAGAAGGCAGGAAGGAGCAGTACTTCTACAAGAGTTTAATGTGACAAGATGCACTGTTGCAATACATATCTCAGAGAGTGCATTTTCCAAGTGCTTTTTTTCAGTTAAAGACAAGGAATTTCTGCAGCAGGATAAGTCATATAGGGTTAAATCAATCAATATTTGCTAAATTACTGGGGGCTAATAGCAGAGGGATGTTCAGGAAGGAGAGGAGGCAACTCCCCTCACGTGATTTTTTAGGAATTACCTATTAATCTCAATTTAACCCACAGCAACACTGAATTAAATGGGGCAAATGGGAAGAAATCCTAGTTAGCAAGAAGAGAGTGATACATCTGCCCACTGCGTTCAGAACAGAGCCCTGTGGTACAACACGGATGCTGTATTTGTGTGGAAGAGGCGGCAGGACTGCGCGACATTGGGTAACACTGTGCTTCTGCAGCTGCCTCCTGGGCGGTGCAGAGATGTTCAAAGTGCCCTCCTCTGGTCATGTGGAGATACTACTACAAAACATACTTGGAATAGGGGTTTCTTGAGATTTGTATAGAAAAAAAAATTAGTCTAAACGGAGTAATTTTGCTGCAACAGCTTAACTCTAAAGTCCAGAGAGAATTATCCTTCATTAAATATATCTCTTTCTCTCTGCAGAATCTGTACTCTAACATCAGACTGACCACTTAAGAAGACACTATTTCTTCTCTGAAGTCAGCTACAGATAGAAGGAGAAACATATTTCACTCTGAACCTTAGAGAGTTAGCTGAGAACAGCCATATTCTTTCCAAGACAAGTAGATTGCATTAGCTGTGATATTCCAGTCCTTACGAAGCCAAATAAAATGTGTAAAAGTTCCTAGTATTTCAAAGACTAAAGTATGTAAACTTGATGTTAAATGTGTTAATGTAGTATTCTAAATTGTATCAGTTAGGTAGCTTAACTAAACAATTAGAAGAACTAGATCAACAAAATAGGGACTGCTGTTCTGCATAGGATATACACACACCTATAACTACACCCATATACACATTCTGTGACTTGTCAACAAGAAAAAAAATAAGCCCAGTGGCAGAGAATCACGTTTCCTGGCTAATGCAAAAGATTGTCATTATCTTTCTTGCTTTAATTTGAGATTGTACAGTGCAAAGGGTTTGTTTGGTTTTGCTTCTTCTTTTTTTTTTTTTTTTTAAATTATTATTTTAGCTTTAATTGTGCTGTCAATTCATGAAACAAAGCTGCTTTAGTATCCTGTTAAGAGATGACAAGGGCTTTCAGTGTCTCATTATATACAAAAGAAAAACAAATAAAGTTACATTCCATGTTATGTAAATGGTCTTACAAATCAAAAAAAAAAAAAAAAAAGCCTTCGCGGGCTGAAATCATAAAGAGCAGAAATTGAGTTTACATTTGTGTTATTTAAGTTATTGATGTGCTGATGTTATTTTATGGTACACAACAAATAGCAAAATGTGATATGCAGTAATGAAGCTATGATACTCATTAATAGGACTACTGTATACGTGGAAATATTAGACAAAAGCAATTAAATGTGTAAACCATTTTGTTATACAGCTTGGGAGTAGATAATTATAATGCTGAATAAGCCTTTTTCCTCATGCTTAATTTTGCCCTGGCTAAGAAGCAGGTTAAGAAGACCAGTTAAGAGTGAAAAAGGCAAAATTAAAGTTGAGTGCAATTAGATGAGAAGTGTTGATAGAAACCCACCATCGTGCCATTTAGACCCTCAGTCCTGTGTGTCTTAGGTCTCTCAAAAAGAAGCAAGTGCGGGTGGAAGTGTTCTGGCTTCTGGAGCTGATGCTGGAGCAGAAATCTTGGCCCCTGTGAAGTCAGTGGATGCTTTGCTCTGCTTTGAACAGAGCCAGCTGAACAGAGGGGAAGGATCAGCACACGACTCCTGCTAATTTGAGGCTTATGGATAATGACTTAAAAGCCTCATAAACTTTATCAGTAAGAAAGAACACCACAGCAAGGCAAGGACTCTCAGCCTAAGTTTAACACAGGCAGAAAACAGGGTGGGTTGCAACCAACCTACTGTGTTTCATACACTGTTTTCCTTAATTGCACAAGAGAGAAACCCCCCACCTGGCAACGCTGGCAAAGCCCACACTGACTTCAGCAGAGCAAGAATTTCACCTGCTCTTGCCCCATCCTCCCAAAGCCCTCATGGGTACCTCCGCACCGTTCCCAGTGCCCGCTCCCCGACATGCCCAGTGCCCCACCAGCTGGGGCCGGGTGGGTGAGGGCCACCTTCCTTACTAACTGGGAGCCTCCAGTGCAGAAACCAGCCTGACAACCTCCTCAAGAAGCAGCGCAGGTGTAGCCCTGGCGTGCAGAGGGGACTCGGTGCTGAATTCAGAGGGTGTCCTGGCGAGTGACTGGGCTGCAGGCAAGCGTCTGTAGGGAAGAGGCAGCAAGATCAGGCACGTAAGGGACAGTGATAAATGAGGGTACACTTACAGTCACGCTGGAAATTGGCTGTCTCACTGCCATTTGCTTCATGACGCCTCACACATCCATACACACTGTTCCTTTCACCCTACTCCAGGCTTTTCCTCTCAGGTTTTCCACTGGAGTCAAATGTGGTAACTGGCATTAAAGAAATTGAGGATAAGACCAAAACCAGCTGACACTGGTTTTCTTACCTTTTTTCCTTCCTAAAACACACAGGCATGACATCACATTTGACATCGCATTTAACTCACTCACTGTATTGAAAACACTGAGCCAGTCAACCCGAATGTAGTGACACCTCAACAATACTCCAGCTGTTCCAACCTACGAGCCACGAGATACAAACACAGCTAATTGGGTCCTAGCTGTTTCCCCTGGTTTCAGCCTTGGGGTCACACTTGCAAATTTTATTTTCCACTACCAGAATTTTTTAAATTTTTTTCCCTAATTATTTTAAATAAAGTTCTAATTCTGTTGCTTCCACATACACAACGAGGAACCCAATCTTTATATAAATTACCAGGCATTAAGGGACCTGTGACCACCAGAGATGCTGGAAATGCTGTTATGGGATTCACTAGTAAAGTCAGGAAGGTTACATCAGTGATGGTCAGTCTGCCAGGGCTGAAGTCTGTGCTTTATGTTTTGCTGCATTAATCCAATGTACTGAAATAAACCCAGAAAGGCTGGTGTGGATTCACACTTAGGCAGCTGGGAGCAGAATTTGGCTTTTCCTGAACACTGCTTCTATGTGGTGAATGCTCAAAGGAAAATATTTTCAAGTAGTTAGCAGAAGAACAAAAGCTAGGGTAATTCTGCACCCTCTTTAAATTGTGCTTGTGCTGAGAAGGAAACCCCTCATGCTTACAGACCTTCTGGAGCTCGGAGTCAGAAATGATTTATGTCTGGGCTCATTGATAACGCCCAAGTGAGAGTGGCTGGCTCTGAAAAAGACCTCTCACCAGAATCTCACAGGAAACTAGTACAAGCTTTTACTTACAAGATAAGAGCCAAAGTGTGCAAAAGGAGTCTCAAAAGAGCCAAGCTGGGTAGTAGGAATAAAGTATTGAGCAGTAGAGGCAGGGAAGGAGAAGACCTTTTCCATATCCCAGGAGAACTTTCCAGGCTGACCGCTCACTCCTTCCCAAGCTGAGGAAAGGCAGAGTGGGAGGAGGGTGGGCTGCACAGTGCCAGGCACCCAGGATGGGGGGCTGGTGGAACAAGGCTCGTGGGGAGGGTTCTCTCCTGCAGCAGTTAATTATGCAGAGGCTCCCTGTGTGCAAACATGAGTCTCTGGATTTGTTTGGAGGAACATCTGTGGTCTAAAGACTTGAGAACTTCAAGGCCTGGGTGTGTTTCATTTTTTAATCCTGAAAGTCAAAACCTGGGACAATATTTGAGTTGAGGGCGATGGTACCTCAGGGATCACTATCCAGGTGGTTTGCAGGCAACAAAGAGCATAAGCTTATGCCAGCTATTGTGGCCATGAAACAGCAGCCTTTGTGACCAGTGGCAGGTATATTAGTGCAGCAATATCTCTGGTAGTTTCAGTCTGTCGTGTACTTCAGAAGCATAACATGCTTCTGTACGAATCATACAGACATACTTAATCACAATGGCTTTGATGGAGGAAGAAATCAAAGCAAATTGCAGCCAAGACTATGTAACTTCCAAACCTGGTCGAGTGCCTACTGAAAGTGAGATTGTTGGTGAGATGTCCCGTGACTTCAGTGAGCTTTACTTCAGCCTGCAGCAGCCCAGTTGCAGAGGGTGATGCAAGGTCTAAATCCCTAAGTTGTTTACTTAGTGGTGACATGAACCACTCGGGGCATCGCTCAGGCCCTGTCTTCAGTCATGTTTTCCAGCCTAGTGTCACTAAGAATTACAACTCGGAATTGTCGGTGGGTTTCTCCTGGTTTATTGCAATACATTTTCCATCCCATTTATTTTATTAAAAGCAAGCTAAAGGACAAGTCCCTGATCCTGCTGTCATAGGCTGGTGAGGTCAGTGCAGCTACACACGGGCTCAGAAACCTTTTGCTTACAGGAGTAGAGGCAGGATCAGTGCCTTGTAACAGACTTAACTTCTAGCAGAGCAAACACCACAGGGTAGGATTTGATTTCTTAAATCAACTGTAGCAACACAAATAAGATGGGACGTGCACAAGAACTCGAATGCAAAGGGGAACCAGGGCCATCCCCAGTACATCATAAAGCTCAATAAAATGCTGCATGAACTGAGGTTAGAGTGTATTTCCCAATGGGTATAAAACAATATTTGCCTGAAAACAGTGACCTTCCTGAGAAGTCTCACTTCTGTCCAGTTCTGGACAGCTTCAAACAGGCCTGTCTGCTGAAAAAACACAGCTCTGATTGACTTATCTGCTTTCTCAAAAGAGCAACTAAATGCTTTAGGTTTTTTGGAGCCTTAAAGCTCAAGCTAAATTTAAATTCAGAAAAAAAAAAAAAAAAAAAAAAAAGAAAAAAAAAAATGTGTACAATAACTAGGAGAGAATAGTATGAGAAATACCTTTATTTTACCATTTTCAAATGGCTATTTCACTACATAAAAGGAAGTTTTTATTTTTATTTTTTTGGGGTATATTGATATTCCAAATAAAATTTTAACTTTTGGTTCAAAATAAAATCTGCCTCTGTGTTTTATTACTCTGTAACGTCTGTTTTGTTCCCTGTACTGCCACCAAGTTCAGCTATTGAAAAAAGAAGCAGGTCTCCAGTGAAGAGACTACAGTGTGGCTACTCTGGCTTTCACTTCCCAGCAAATCTCTATCAAGTTCCTATTTTTGTGTGCCACGCAGAAGCATTTTATGTTTTTTTCCTTGTGTGTATGTGTGCACACGTACCTGTATGTCATACAGCTAATCAGTGCTTGAATGCCCTGTTTCTACACACTTAACACTTTGGAAATCGTGATCTCTACATGTCTGGTAGGAAACAAAATCCCTGGACATCACAGAATGGTTTGGGTTGGAAGCGACCTTCAAGATCCTCTTGTTCCAATGCCCCATGGCAGGGGCAGGGACACCTCCCATTAGACCGGGTTGCTCAGAGCCTCATCCAACCTGGTCAACACTTCAAGGGATGATGATGATGGTGATGATGATGCCTTCTGAGCAGGGGAACCACACAAACACAGCAGCACTTCCCAGCAAGCCCAGCCAGCACTGTCCTACAGCTCTGGATAGTACTATCCTCTCTCTCTATATATATATATACTGTAACATTTCTGCCCCAGCCTTTTTCTGAACAATCTTGTGTCCTTTGTTCCCTGACCATCCCTCACCTGCAGCACAACTCATACAGCCAAGTGCCTGTGCTAAATGTTGGGCATAACCATCCCCACTGCACAGCAAGAGCATTTCATGCCTTACTTTGTCCCATACACACACATCAATAAGGTGGCTTGCATCTGTTGCAGGACTAACCAAAGACCCACAATGGGCACACACGAGGCTGTGAGACACCCTGGTGACCTTCCAGGACAGATTTAGGAACCAGCCCGTGGAGCAGCAAGAAGAGGGAATTGGGTATATGGACTGGGAAGTGCTGCCTACCAGCTTCAATACTACCCCAGGGAAAGTGGAAGAGAAAACAGCAAAGCAGAGAATGATTTCCACAGTAGGTGCAGCTTTGCTGATGGGAAGAACTCTAACAATAACTGGGGAGGAAAAAATAGGATGTGGGCAGTATAGGATTGTTTCAGGCTTATGACAGAAATTACATTTCCTTGGCTCCACTACCCCCGCTCTCTATGCTTCTGACAGCTACCTGTGACCCGGGTTGGATTACAGCTCTGTTGGAGGTGGGGGCAGAGATGAAGCATGCAAATCCTTCCTTTATTACAATTCTGTGGAAAGCAAAGAGGCTACAGCTTTTGTGGATGTCCTACAGGCTCTGCCCGTACCTTTGGCAAGGCTACAGGTAGGGAGGGTCATCCATTATACCCCAAACAGAAATGAGCTCTCCTTTCTAGTTTCCTCTGTCAAGCTGCCATGATTTGCAATGACCTTGTGCTGAATGTCCCCAGCAGAATCAATCATCCTGAAGTCCCACCAAACAAGAGCTGCCACTTACCCAGAAAGATAACACTGGGACAAAAGAAATTACGTGATGCTTGTCCTTTAGCACTGTATGTGCAGGCAGGTGCCCATCATCCTGTGGCTCTACCAGCACCCTGTTGCCATCCTAGCCAGAAAAAACATTTCCTGGCCTGGAGCAGAAGCCACAACTGATTGAAGCTGACCCTGTGCAGAAGCCCAGGCACAGCGAGGGGGGGACCCATGGGGCTGTTGCTGCCACTTGCCCGTCTGTTTGTCTAGGAGCAAGGCACAGCCTTTCCTTCAGCTACACTGTGTCCCTCACTCGTGACTGCCTCAAAAACAAAGCTGAAGTGTTCCACAGAGCTGACCTGTTAAAAGTGAGTTAACCGTGTGGCTTCTTGGGTATTTTACATCTAACTTGTGTAACCATAGAAATGGCAGTAGGCAGAAGTTCTAACAAAGGAACAGTAATAGAAAATCTCAATTTTGGAATATGTTATATAGAATAATTTAATTTTGCTAAAGGAACCTTAAAGGTCACACATAAAGAAATGTGGGTTGGTTTTTTTTTTTTTTGGAGTTACTGATTTTTCCTTTAAAATTTTACTAGAAATACCAGAGAATCTCGGTTTGGCCAGCACAGTGCTGGCACTCCCACCCCAGTGGTGGCACTGGAACTGCTGAGGGTGTTAAAAGCCTTTTTCCCAAGTATTCATTAGACAGACAGCTAAATGAAGTTAACAAAGACTTTGCTGTGCACCTCTTCTGCTTGCTCACTAAAACTTTTCTTTCAACATGGCTTTATCTATATAAGATAAACTGAGCACATGTAGGCTGATGACCATTCAGGGTATCTGTCTGTCAGATAGGTAAGGTCACAGCTGTTTTGGAGGGTACTGTTTGCTTGGGAACATTTTTTTTCTGTTGTGTAACTGAGACTAGGTCTAGGGAGATAAAAGCAGTTCAGGCCTGTTATCACTTAAGAGGGTTATGTATTTCATGAATGCAACTCTGTGCATTCAGAGTTTAATTCACAACTGCTCATGCCTGTAGAGTTTCAGGCTGGAAGGTCATTAACATCACTTCAAGCATAGCTCGTGTAACTGTTGCTTCAGGTAGAGCTTTTGCAAGCCCCAAGAAAAACATCACCTCGTTTGCCCCATCTCTGGCAACCAGCACAATGCAAGCACGAGAAACCTAGAGAGAGTGCATCTGCAGGAGACGTGCTGGGCCAGCCATACTGCAGCTGTGAGAAAGACCCATCCCAGGGGGTCCCTGGCCCTGCCTGTGGGCAGCAGCTCCCCTGCAGAGGCAGCTGCAGCTGCTCCCATGAAGCCTGGAGAAGACCTAACCAACCTTGGCCAGTGGGGCCGGCCGCGAGGTGCGGTCTGGGGGCTGCTCTTGGTGGGACTTGTGCCCCTTGGCTCACCCCATGCAGCTGGTTCTTTTAGGCTGGAAGAAGAGGATCTTGACCCACCCATGCAGAGTGACTGAAGCTGTTAAATGCAATTCAAGTATGTGGCTGCTAATGCTGGTAGCATGCTGAGGATAGTACAGATAGATAGCATAGACACCATAGATGGCCATGTTCTTCATAAGGATCACTTGAAACAGAAAAGGAGGGTACATACAGACATACAGACAACTTGGCTGCTTAGAAACATCTGCTGATTTTAGCTGATGGGGCATTCAAGAGAAAACTGGGAAAACTACAAAGACTCCTGCCTAAGGTCTTGGCTCACTCTTCCTGATTTATCAGCACTCCTGGCTAACTGGGGAGGTCCCAACGGACTGGAGATTAGCAAATGTGATGCCCATCAACAAGAAGGGCTGGAAGGAGGATCTGGGGAACTATAGACCTGTCAGTCTGACCTCAGTGCCAGGAAAAGTCATGGAAAAAATTATCTTGAGTGCCATAACTCACCATTTACAGGAAAACCAGGTGATCAGGCCCAGTCAGCATGGGTTCATGAAGGGAAGGTCCTGCTTAACAAACTTCATCTCCTTCTAGGACAAGCTGACCCGCTTGTTGGATGAGGGAAGGGCTGTGGATGTTGTTTACCTGCACTTCACCAGAGCCTTTGATACTGTTCCCCACAGCACCCTCGTGAACAAACTGGCCCTGGATCAAACACTGTCTGGGTGGCTGGTCCCAGAGTGAATGGAGTTAAATCCAGTTGGTGACTGGTCACAAGTGGTGTTCCCCAGGGCTCAGTGCTGGAGCCACTCCTGTTTAATGTCTTTACCAATGATCTCGATGAGGAGATGGAGAGCAGGATCACTGCGTGTGGTAGTTGACCCTGGTGGCTTGTATGGTTTTGCATACAGAGGCTGGGAACACCTAACCTGCTCAGTGTGAACATTTTGGATAGAAAACCCTGGTAGACAACTGCCAAGGACTCACACAGCCTTGGCACTGGGTTGCTTTCTTCCCTGCAGCTGTCAACAGCTTCACCCTTGCTTTGCTAGATTGCTCATCCCTGCCTACGTAGGAGATGGTGGGCACCAAGTGGTAACACTCGAGCGCCCCAGGGCTGCTCTCTTCTTGTGCTGCCTGGACAGAATGTTCCTTGCTCCCTGTTGTGCATACTCAAGATGTGGCCCCTGTCTGCGCATCAGTGGGTGAAGCAAACAGCTTTACTCTCAGCAGAAGAAATGATTCATGTCTAGCAGTGAAGGGTGGTGGCTGTGTAAAGCTGTGTAGTGTTCTGGAGGGCAGCAGGAGGGCCGGTGGCAGGTCCTGTGTGCTGTTGGTGGCACTGCTCAGGGCTCTAGGCCACATGCATGAAGTGGCACAGCTCAGAGGAAGAAAGCTTGGCAAGGAAATACTGCACAGGAGCCTTGGAGAGTAAGACATTTCTGCCTCCTAACATCATACAGCACTGCAGGCAGGATTTAGTCCAGGAGACATCAAAAAACAGGCAAGAAAATGTCTGTTCCGTTCCAGCTCCCTCAGAAGAGCTTTGCTAATGAGCTTGGGGGGGGTCTTACTCTGGGAAATCAAAGCACCAAATTGCTGACAAAGTTCAACAACTTCAGGTGTAAAACAAACAAAGAAAAAGTTGCAGGAGGAGGACAAACAAGTCACCATCATTAGTCAGACAGTCTTTCCTGAGCCTGGCCTTTTTATAACTGCAGATACAGCAAATCTGGCCAAAAGTCTCTGTCCCAGCTTGGAAAAGCAGCACATGCTGCAGCATCTCGGGTACCGTGTGTCCGTACAGCTGGAGCCGCCTGCTCGCCCATCAGCCCCGGAGAGGCTGAGCAGCTCCCAGCCCGGGCTCTCTGGCTGCCTGGGGCTGCTGCCCATCCTCAGTAAGTCCAAGCTGTACAAGACTCTCTAGAATATGATTTCAATTGCTCTCAACTATGTAGAACTTTTAAAATTTTCTTTTATTTTCCACTTTCTTGTTGTTCTCTGAGTAAGATAGTGATGGTACAAGGCATCAGGGGCTAATTTACTGCTCAAATTCTGTAGAGATCTAGAAAAATCATCAAAATTATGTGTGCATTTATATGTAAAAATACCTATATTGTAACTACAAGGGTCTCATAGGTGAATATTTCATGTATAGATGTTTTCAGAGTTCTTTTCTTAATAGGTAGCAACTGAGTTTGTTCTTAAAATCAGATTTTGAAAGGAACATATCATTTTCATTTGGAGTGACACCTCACCACTTGAAAGCATCGTAAGCAAACTTGAAATCTGCAGTGTTGCAAGCAGAGCTGTGAAATGGCAACCAAAGTATAAAGTAAGTTTATGGAGTACGGTTTTGCACCTTAATGCTGCCTTCAAACAGGGCTTGTGTAACTCTGCACGCTGCATGCACTTGCCACTCCTCTGTGAATTCACTCTCCCAGTGGGAAAGGCCTCAGTAGATACAAAACCACAGTGCCAGTGAGGTGCCTATGGAGTGTTCATCAAACATCAACAACTTGGTTATTTTGCAGCTGTCAGGTTTTCTTTTTTAAAGTTAAACAGTAATGGCAGCTTAAAATAAAAAAAATCCAGATTATTGCTTCAAGTAACCCATCCTTTGCTGCTACTGACAAGCTTTATGCTGCAGTAGGGCAGACACTGCAGATGTAAGAGTTGCATTGTGGTTATGTAGACCTTCCTCTGTAATGCTACACACAGCCTCCTGTTCCTGAGCCATCCCTTGCTGAATAGGAGTGAAACCCACAGGTTATGGCTGGCTTTGTGGCTATTACTTTGAGCAAATGCTCCTCCCAGTCCAGTTCCTCTCTAAAACACTGGCAAGTCTAAAAAAGGAGGAAATGGGGAAGGGAAATTAATTGTTTTTCCAGATAATTGCTGGTGAAATAGTAAAAGAGTCACCGGACCTTCCTTCATGTACCTGAGGAGATGCTGGTTACGGAGGCTGCTCCCAGTCACTCTGTTGCCATCAGGGTTCTGAAACAGGGCATCCGTGTCTTCAAAGCAGGTGCTCGGACTGCCAAAGGCCCCAGCTGGCTGGGCACTTCTATCCTCTCTGCTGCGAGGAGCTACAAAAAGGGAATCTGAGGCACGTCCCCAAACAAAACCCAGGAATGAATACTTCCTGAGAACAGCAACAAGCAAAGGCTTTGCAAGTGCAGAGCTGTGGCAGTGGCATCCCAGTGTACTGAACCAGCTCACTGACCAAATTCTGCACCTGGGATTGTTCATACCCATGGCCTATTGACTCTGACTGCTTTTAACCACAATATGTTTGTTAATAATTTTTCTTTTTCTTTTTTTTTTTTTTCTCCTGATAACACTGGGCTCAAGAGCAGTTACAGATGAGCTCTCAACACTGGTGGCCCCACTTCTATCAGTGAGAGAACCCCGTCATCTTTACCCCCACAATCATTGTCAATTAGATTAAACTTTTCAGACTTGCAGGTTTTTACTGAGCTTGCCCTGATAAAACAGACAGCATCTGGGTAAGGCAGGGGCTGCAGTTCTAAACTATTTATTGAACTTTTCCCTCAAAGTCCTGCTCAGGTAACTACAAGCTACCTCTTTCTTTCTTTCTTTGTTACTCCTTTTGTTTGTTACATCCATTTAGATGCCTTTGACTGGTTCCAAAAACTAAGCTAATATTATCCACTGACTTTCATAATCCTTTACAAGATCTGCAAGCGTGAAACTTCCAATCCTGCCTGCTGGTTGGCTGAGCTATTCCAAGCCACACTTCCCTGTACTTAGTGACGTCTGTAGCAGCAGTCATAAATTGTGCAAGAGTAGTACAAATAGTCTTCTTGAATTCATAGAGACTGTTTATACTGTTAAGCACCTCACAGGGATTATAGGTCTGTAGAGGGAAGAATAGTTAGAATAACAAAGTTGAGTTAAACTATAGAACTTCACCTTTAGAAAGCAGCATTCCTTAGAAAGTGACTCATCAGTTCTTTCTTTAAGCAACTTCCACAGCTGCACTTTGAGTCGAGTACTGTTATTATTATTATTAACTGGACAAGCTTCCAAAGCAAATACATAAAAAGATCCAAAAGACAATATTTTGGTATTTTAACTAAAGCTAATCTCTCCATTGGTCATGTAAATAGTAGAATGGGAGCCAATATGTTCTTTAAAAAAAAGATATTTCCCTAGCAGGACTTATTTATGAATCCTAAACTTTGGAGTTACTATTACAGCAGTACTTCTTAAACTTGTTTTCAAAGACACAAAGTGAAAATCTGATTACATAATTAGTGGCTAGAACATAATTATAGGATTTGTGTGACCTACTCTCTAAGCATGAACCCCCTTCTAACAAAGTTTTACCACTCATTACTTAACTCATGTTTCCCTGAACATGGCTGTCTTCACTTAGCCTGACAGCTCTCCATTTGGAGGGCAGCTAGAAGGTGTGCACCAGAAATGCCTCGAAGAACCAATCCCAGTTTATGAGAGACCATACTGGTATTACCAGTCTCTACTCTGCAGTGCAAAATTACCACAGAAGCACAGTCCACGTGCAGGCTTTCTACTGACCTGCCTTTCTCTAGTTCTTCCAAAACTGGGAGTTGAGAGGCAGAGGCACTAGATGTGTTGGAATCTGCACGTTCACGTGCTGAGCAAAAGGGCGCGTGGCCTGCAGTTCTACACCCGAATCACACCTGGCTGACCAGTCACAAGTTCTTTCTCTTCAGAGATGGTATTTTGGGGAATGAGGGAGGGTATTTAACTTCCTTCTGGCACCTGAAGACCATAAAAACTTTTTTTTTTCCCTGAAAACCTTCTGGAATTTGCCATTTGAGGAAAAATATTTCACAGCTTTCATCACAAGCTTATAGACTAAGCTACTAAGTTTTCAACTTTCTGGGCTTGAAGCTTGGATTTGCTCTTGGGCTAACTCCTCTTCCCATTTCTCTGGCACCAGGATTTAAAGGAAACTTTGAAACAATTAGCTTTGTTAAAGATTGAAGGGAGAACAATCTCTACTCCTGCTTGGAACGAAGTTTATTCCCACAGAGGAAGCCATCAGGTAACTGCTAGTTTTTTCTTGCCAAAGGAGAGCATGACTGGGTGAGAATCTATCCGGGTAGGTGACACACCTGGTCACAAAGGCACTTACTTCAGACACACGTGTAGAAGAAGTTGGCCTCCAGGACTCTTTTCTGAGCTGTTTTCCAGTCGAGAAGCACCATGCCTCTCTCTCCCAGCATCAGCTTCCCTCTCACCATGCAGCGCGACAGCGAAGCCTCCGCGCCAGCCTCCCAGCCCCTGCCAGCAGCACAGGGATGAGCAGGTCAACACGAATCTTCACCTTGGCATTTGAAGAACCTCACTTCTCACTGCCAAGGCAACGTGTGCTGGGGGACCTTCCATTGCCTGCAAGCAGAGCCCATCTCTCCGAGTTCCTGAACACAGTGGAGCAGCAGCAGCAGCAGCTGCTGGGCAGCCCGTAGTGGTGAGGACCGCTGAGGGCTGGAAAAGTTGCCCTCACTTTTGGCAGACAGAACTTTTTCTTCCTAGAAATACATTTTGTTACTAAAATCTTGGCTAAGAGCAGAGGGCCCTGATCCTAAAATCACAGTGTGCCTATGGTTTTGTTATCAGAGCTGAGAGGAGAGGAAGTGAGAACTCCAGCCAAACTCCCCAGGCAGTTATTTCAGGGGGAGCCAAGAGGCCCAGACTTGCTTCTACAGGGGGAAATGAATAGCTTGGGCAGGACAGCCTGCAAGAGGAGAGCAAGCAAGTCAGTGCACAAGGCTCTGGAGTAGGTAAAAAGGGCTTTAATTTGCCTGTCCTGATGTCATTTCATACTCTGTCTCATAATACTCAGTTACAGGATGGAAGAAGCAGTATTTCCTCAGGTTCTGGAAAGGAATTGTCCTGTGTTTGCATTTGTACGAGATTTCAAGTATGTAGAGGGATATTCATGTGGAGAGTTGGTCCTCATAGAAGGAAACACATGGATACTCAGTGAGGACATGGCAGGGGGGAGGAGGAAGTGTTTTCTCTTATATATTCTTTTCCTTCCTTTACATGTAAATCTATTTGAGGGGTTGTTTTCGGGACAGAATTGGAAGGAAAGAAAAAGAAGTGAGTATTCTCCAGGAGCACTGTGTTATAATGAACCTGTACTGTGGAGGGTGTGGATGAGATGTAATTCTGAGTATTCTTCTGCCGTGCAGCATGGCATTCTGTGACCCACAAACAAAGCCTATGGTTAGATAATGTGAGAGAAAATGTATGGGAGAGTACCTGACTGCTAAAAGCTGCACGGCTTCCAGACCAAAAATACCTGTTTGACAACCCTCTCAGGCAGTCTAATAAGGGGAAAAACCTCCCATTCACAAAAAAATTCCTGCTTTCTAGACAAGAGAGTTGAAATCGGGTGGGAACTCAGAATTGACTGCAAATGAGTGAATAACAAATGTATGTGCCAACCCAGAAGAAAGTGAATGTCTCCACGGCTCCTTTAATCATCCAGGGATGTAGCCCTGAAGAGGAGGAGGCCAGCAGACATTTGGAGAGGGAAGGAATCTTTATCTTGCTGTGGAAATTAAAAGTGAAAAGCAATGGAAAACCAACAGATGCTGTGTGCTGCCATCCTGCACTCCTCCCTTACATGGCGTGCCAGGCAGTGCAGCGTGGGCAGCTGTGGGCTGCAAAGCGCTGGGAGCAGGCAGCTCTTGAGCTATGGACCTGGGTACTTGTGGGAGTGAAAGCACACAGTCTTCTGTCCTGCTCTGAGTGAGAACAGCACTAATTCTGGTCAGTGCTCTCCCTCCCCAGCTCAGCTCCTCTCTCCCCCCTGCCCTGGCTGCAGGCAGCAGCTGTTGGCACAGGCAGGGGCTGCTCCCAGCAGGGAGAACACCCCATGGGCAGAGTCAGTCCCCAGGGGGGTGCAGAGCGAGGCCACTGCTGGGGCTCGTGCCCCACGCTGGGGGTGCAGGAAGGAAAAGGCGGCAGCTGCAGGGAGGGGCGGCCAGGACAGGGGACCCCAGACTGGCCAGCCAGGGATCCCAGCCCATGGATGTCACATCCAGTATAAAGCTGAGGGGGCAGGAGGGTCCTGCTGGGCTTTGCTTGGCTCAACGTGTGTCCTCTTCCAGTTTCTTGCCAGCACCCAAGGGGGACTCTGTTCTGCCTTCAATCCCAATCAGTGTGTTCCTGAATCTGGTACCAGCATCCAGCTCCTCAACACAGCTCCCATCTGCTGTGGGGGCCCAGTCTGGGACTCTCCCAGTGCCTGCTCCACAGCACCAGTGGGGACAGTGATGGAATTGCCCTCGGGGGGGTTGGTTCGATACTGGTTTTGTCTATATTTGTCTGTATTTCTTTTTTATTATTTTCATTTTCATTAAAGCTGTTCTAGTTCCTTTTCTAATCTCTAAGTCTCTCTCCCTTATTCTCTTCTCTTTCCCTTTGGGGTCTAAAGGGCTGCCCTGACCCTAAAGCCTGACAGCTTCCTTGCTTCCCTCACAAGCAGTTATGGAGGGAGTTGCACTGGGGATCTGAAGGCTCCCCACTTCAGCAGGAAGGTGGGAGGCACCCACCCACGCTGTGGGTCTCCGTACAGACATGGGTGCTCGTGGGCAGCACAGCCACAGCCCTGCAGCAGAAATGTGACCTGCCATGGAGCCAGCCTCCGTGGAGTGCCCAGCACCTGCCTAGATGACTGCTGGATGAAACTGGGCTGCAGACTTGTTCTTTCACAGCACTGTGGTCACTCGTGGTGTGTAGTACTACAAAAAGGAAAAAAAAAAACAAGAAAAAAGATCTCAGCAGTAATTTGGATGCTCAGCAGGACACCAACCTGGGTGTGAAAACATTTCTAAAAAGCAATATAAGTCTGGAAAGTGACAGCTGCCCTGTTTTTCTCTTGCATGAGTGAAAACAAGATTTCTGAATTTGCTAATCAGCCTACTTTACTAGCTAGTAAAATCTCACTCCCTCAAATAAAAATTTACAGCCTTCAAATTAAAAAAAAAAAAAAAAGTCATGTATCTCCTTCTGCCTGCAAACTTTTCTCAATAGAGTTCTCAGAATTTCTGCTGGAAAAAAGATTAACAAAACTGATTTTCCTCTCTAAATCCTCCTGCAGCAGGACAAGGTGACAGGCACTAAACGTGACAAATCTAGAGAAAGGGAGCTAAGTGCTGGCTCAGTGCCACTTGCCCCACCACTTCCTTAAGCACTTTTCAGTTCTATTTTTTTTACACACATCAAATAGCTGTTTCCCACTGGATAGGTACAATTTGTTACTTGGAAGACCAGAGTTTGCAGTGGAGCAGCTCACTCAGTGGCCCAGTGGATCTGGTTTTGCTCTATAAATGACCATAGTTCATATTCCTGCTACCATAAATATATTTTGTATATAAAAGGGAAGGACTGCGCACGCAGATGCTGTGAAGAAAACCTGTTCTGCTCACTCTCTCTTCAGTTAGTAGCCTGGGGGTTTGTCTGATTGATGAGTAGCACCTTTTCTTCCCAAGTCTGATATGAATCAAGCAGAGTGGGTCTGGCAGCAGCATTCCCCACCCCACTGGGAAAGCCCTGCTGTCTCACTCCTGCTCTCGCCCTGCTTAGTCACCCCAAGCAGTCCCACGTTGCCTTTAGCAGGCAGAGCAGACAGTTGGGAACACTGGGAATTTCTCTCAGCTGGTGCCTCTCAGACTGGAGCTCCCAGTAGGGCTCTGGCAGTGGGAAGCATCCCAAGTGCCCCCAGCCAACATCCTCCCCCATTAAGGAAAAGGCCAGTGGGACAGGATGTGAGTGTTGACTTCTTGCACACAAGGGGCTGGACAAAACCAGTCATGGTTCTACAATTCCTTTGGCAGTGTTCGGAGCAGCAGAGGGAGAACTGCAAGCCAGGGAAACTTGCATCAGCTTAGAGCTGATGTTCTCAGCTGCTGTGCTGGTGTGTTAAGGTCTGGTCCCCCTATGACTCCTACATTTCAAGTTCACGTCCTCACTCCCACCTGTCATCCCTTTCATCCTAGCCCCTTCCCACTCCCCCTGTCCATTGCCCCAGGCAAGCAGACCAGGAGGACACTGAACATGCATAGAAGATGGGTCATCCCAGCAGTTCTCTCTCTCATCTGATGCATGAAACATTTCAGGCCCCAGCCATCACTCATGCTTTTGGGTTAGTCCTCAACACCTACAAAGCACACACAACTATGAGCTAGCCCCAGGGCTTTCTCTACGTTAAATGTGGTGTTTATGCAATTTGGGTGAGTGTATAACAGAGTGCTCACATCAGCTTGTAGTTTAGTAAGTTAGTGCAACCAGATAATAGCATCAAAGTACTAGACTTGATCCCTACAGCTAGGGCCAGGTACTAAGCCAAAAGAGAGAAGACAAGGCTGACAACTTTTTTTTTCCTCACGTTGCATAAATAATAAAGGTCAGGCAGTAAGTCAGCAGAGAACTACTCACCCAATGCAAACTGGCAGAGACAGCAGCATCCCCTTGAGAAGATTCAGGAAATTAAATTGAGGCAAAAAGTTTCCTGCACCACTTTCCTCCCATTCACTAGGGATTAGGTGCTCCAGTGTCACTTTTCCTCACAAAAGTTTTTTCAAGCAAAACATCTTGATATTCATACCTTAATATTACACACTGCTGTTAATAATGTCTCATGAAACTTTGGCCTTGAAGGAGCTACCCAGAAAGCCAGCAGTCCAAAGGGACAGGCCAGCCCTTAGGAAATGGCAAAGACAGAAGTGGGGCTAATCCTCCAGGAGGGTAGCCCTGCTCCCCAGGGGTCAAGACAGATGCACTGGGACTGGAAGAAGAGCAGCATGGAGAGCAAACAGCAGCTCTAACTAGAACCTGGCCTTCCAGTGAGCATGAGTTCATCTCATGGCATGTGACCAACTATCACAAATGGCTATCCAGCACTTCACATCTCTTGTTTTCCCTTTTTCCATATGAAACAGTGGGAAATTGCTAGCAGGGCTTCCCAGGAGAGGAGGAAGGGGATTTGGGATGGGGTTTTTTAGATATACTAGAAAAAAAACCAGCCCAACAACAATCATAAATGTGTTTTTGAATGATGGGAATGTGAAGCTCTTAGGAGAAATTAGTCTTCGGAGGTGTTACAGGAACATGACTCAAATGCTGTGAAATTGTGCTATTTGCCAATCCTTTTATTCAGAAATTGTCTACTCCAAGCTAATGGATCTGTAATTTTTGTCATTCTGCCTAAGAGAGAAAGGAAGTAGTTTGCTGTAATACCTGCACTGTCTGTGGATGGTTGGCTTTTTTCCTTTTGAGTTAGAGTGTAGGAGGACAAACTCCAATTACAGGACTAGCAGTTAGAGTTTGATTCAGG
>JANHGN010009853.1:104831-165845 GCA_024605025.1 Megaceryle maxima
AGGAGTTAAAGTCACTGAGAATATAAATTTTTATTATATAAAAATTTATGCTAACATAAAATGTGGTAAGGAAGAACAAGAATTAATATATGATTGTAAGTGAGTAATTAAAAAAAAAAATTAAAAAGGAAAGAAGAAAACGAGGAACTTGTTTCCCTGAATTTAGGAAGAGCTCATACGTTGCACTTTTGGTGGAGGCAAGCAGTTATACAGTGATGTAAGTGTGGCCAGCAGGTCGAGGGAGGTGATTCTGCCCCTCTATTCTGCTCCTGTGAGACTCAACCTGGAGTACCGTGTCCAGCTCTGGGGCTCCCAACACAAGAAGGACATGGACCTGTTGGAGCACCCCTGAAGACGATTAGAGGGCTGGAACATCTCTTCTGTAAGGACAGGCTGAGATAGTTGGGCTTGTTCAGCCTGGAGAAGAGAAGGCTACAGGGAGGCCCTACTGGAGTCTACAAGTATCTGAAGAGAGGATACAAGAAAGCTGGGGAGGGACTTTTTACATAGGCCTGTAGCAATAGGATGAGGGGTAATGGTTTGAAACTGGAAGAGGGTAGATTTAGGTTGAAAATAAGAAGAAATTCTTCACTGAGGGTGGTGAGACACTGGAACAGGTCGCCCAGGGAAGCTGTGGATGTTCCATTGCCAGATGTGTTCCATTCCAGGTTGGATGGGGATCTGAGCAATCTGCTCTAGCAGGAGGTGTCCCTGCCCATGGCAGGGGGGTTGGAACTGGATGATCTTTAAGGTCCCTTCCAACCCAAACCATTCTACGATTCTATGAATTTCAGCAGCATTAAGTAATTTTTTTCCAAATCAAGGGAGCAAACTTTGATCCTTCCCTGCCCAGAAAGGACCAGTAGAGTGTCTGCAGAGTAGCATGAATGGCATGCTTTGCTGCTAGGCAATACATCATTCAAGAGACCAACCTCCTGAGAAGTTAAACCCTTGGCTTCTGCAGGTCTGTGCTTTGCCACTAGAAGAACTGTCATAATCAAATTTCTTTGCTTCAGCTCACAGTGCCAGGAGACCTTTCTGCATTTCCTTTGCTTTTCATTTGCCTTTTTCTCCTTTCTGAGGAGTCTTTGTATCACACAGCTTGTGAAGTTGTTAAGGCCAGAGCAAATCAATCATTTCTCCATCTCTGATGAAGTGATCAAAGAAAGAATGAACATACACTGTCAAAGTGAAGTGGATGCTCAGAGGTTTCAACAAGAAAGACTCTTGTTTGGGAATAGAAACCACTATTTTTCTTTCTTATGATGCAGTTATTTATTTTCTGTGTCGGACATAAAGTATGCTGAAGGAAATGTATCTTTCCTTAGAGCTTGACTCAATAATGTATACTATATTATTGATCCAAAAAATAGCCAAAAATGACAATGCTAAAAAATTATGAAAGAATCCTTATTCTAAAACATTCAATTATCATTAAGACTGTCAAGATCTTGCAAATGGAGCAAGATCAAAGAGTATCACTAGTTTGTGGTTTGTTTGCCCATGCCCCAAAACACTCCTTCAGTAATAAACCAGCATTGCTTATCCTTCTGTTCCCGGAGAAAAAGAGTGAGGAAGAGGAGGAGCTCTGACTCCTAGGCCTATCTATTGGCTAACCTGCTAATACCCCTAGCATATGGATACTGGTGTAGGAGTTTAGTGGGTAATCTGGGACAGTGGTAACAGGGGCTTCTCCTTGGCTTTAATCCAGTACATCCACAGCAATGCTACACAGCAGGACTGCAACAGCTCAGCCAGGCCCTGAGCAAGTATTTGGCAGCTGAAGTTCTTCCTTGTCCAGTTTCTTTGTTTTCAGTGGCAGACTGGTGAAGTTTTAATCAGTAGGGTCTTTCTGGTCCCTAGGCATGGTCTGTCCAGAAACCCTTGAGGTGCTGAAGATGCCTCCTGCATTCCTGCACTGGAAACCTCAATGCATTGAAATAGCATTTGCAAGCCTCCCCTAAACTGCAGGGCTGGTTGGGCTTTGCCACAAGACAGTCAGGTCTTTAGCTGTCCACTGCCCAAAAGTAGGCTAGCTAGCTAGCTAGCTATTATCTATCTCCAACAGTCCTAGAGCAGCTTTGTTTTGAAGCTATTCCCCCCTTGTTGGTGCACCAAGCCGTAGCACAGGCTGAGCTCTTTTGTTAATTCATCATGGTAGAATTTTTCCCTTAGAGTATTAAATGGCAAAACCAGCTGATAGGAAATCTTGGTGAAGTTACTCCCATTTATCCAAAGGCAGCAGCTCTTGGTGTGATAAAGAACAAACAAGGATCAGTGGTTTGCTGCTATTGCTAGATTACAGATAGGAATTCAAACATCAGCTCTTTATCAGCTGACATTTGAAACTATTTTTTCTTTCCTAGCAATCTCCTTCATTTACCTTAATTCTTTATAAACACATGCTGGGGATAGGTGGAATCTTTGTAGAGGCAACAATAGCTGTTAATATACTGCAGTGGCTTTCAGTTGAAACGGTTGAACACGGTGGGATATTTTGGTCTGTGCTGTTGAGTCATTTCAAACCTTAGTGAAATATCACTCATGGAGCTTCTGAATCATGCAAACCACAGAACGGCTCCTTCTCTGGAGATGAATAAGAAATTAATCCTGTTTTTAAACGTACACATGCACATGCATGCAAGCTGCAATGTTCTTTTTCATTTCACAGGATACACAAAGGCTTTTCTGTTGGGGGACCTTTTTCCACTACTCACAGCCACGTTGTCATTTGCTGAAACAAAATCATATTTCTTGATCATAGTCCTGATTATTTGTAAAATAGAAAGCCCCCAAAATGTCAATGCTGCTGGTTTTACAAAACTGCCATTCTGAGGAAGGTCAGTCAGAAAGTTTTGTTCTGAAACAGACAGGTGGTTTGACCTTCTCAGGCTCATCTACTATATTTCAAAGCATCCACGGAATGAGTGAAGGATTTATAGCACACACTGTTTGAAGGTTAGAGGAGAGAAGTACTGCAGTGTATTGCAGGGCAAGGCTGTGCTGTTTCCACCACTGGAAATATTGAAGATAGTATAAGAAGATAGGGTATGATAACAGAATACAATATTATTATAAAGGTAATTGTCCTTATGCTAGAGCAGGAACAACCAGGCGAAATATTGGATTGCCTTTCAGCCC
This sequence comes from Megaceryle maxima, assembly GCA_024605025.1. Lineage (NCBI taxonomy): Eukaryota > Metazoa > Chordata > Aves > Coraciiformes > Cerylidae > Megaceryle > Megaceryle maxima. The sequence continues at coordinate 107,973 of JANHGN010009853.1, forward strand.
TGTGCTTCTTCTCTGATTTTTATTGCAACCCTCAATGGGTTTTCCTGGCATTTTTTTCCAAGCTAGAGCTATCCAAAGCATTTGCTAAGAAACATAAAACTCATTATTACCAAGCTGTATGCTTCATAATAAAGCTGAAAAAGTTCACTTTCTAAAAATGAACAGATGGGGTTTATTCCAGAGGATCAGATATGGTGAAGAAAGTGTACTTAACTTGCAGAAAGTGGCTAACAAACCCTCAGGAAGCTTCTAGACTAAATGGCATTGCACACATAATCAATCTATATGTCATGTATTAAATCAATAGCAAATTATAGTAGAAAAACAAACTCTTTAAAAAGCAACTAGTATTTCTCCAATAGTCACCCCGGGTCAGTGATGGTGGCAGAATTCATATGGATTTTCAATAGCAAGTGTTAATTTATTCTCTGCTAGGTGTAAGATTTCTTTTTTAAATATTTTTATAACATAATGGGATAACTTGTGTCTTCCTACTGAGGTTCAACATGGAGACAAAGGATTAAACCACTACCACAACTTAGTACATGACTACACCAGAAGAATAGATTCCAATACAAAATTGCAAGGCATGGAGTCTGTGCATCACTGAAAACTTGCTATATTAAATAACATGTTTATTAAGTAAAGCTCATTTACTTATTTGAGCAGGAAGTTTTAGAGTTTTGCTACTTGCTATCAGCTTGAGTAGGAAGAAAAAAACTGAGTCAGAAAAAAGCTGGGAGAAGCACTGTCAGCTTTGGCTAACTTGAACAAACTCTGCTCTGCTACCTTGTTATTCTGTGTGGCTGTGCTATAATTCATACAAATATGGTTTCCACTCTGTCACAGATAGTCAAACACTTAAAAGGGAGAACAGGGTGCCAAAATATTCAAATTGCTTAAGCGTTTTTCCCAAGCAAGTGCATTCCATCTTGGTTTGGGCATTGTATCCTTTCTCCACTGTGGAAGCAGCTCATAAGCTTAACCGATTTCATTTGCCTTCCCTTGTATAAATCCCTCTGCCTTACAGAATCCCGGGTCCAAAGTCTCAGGTAGTTTCCCGGATTTTTCCATCCGTATATGGATTTTCTGACTGCAATTTTTGCCAAACTGATAACAAACACAATGCAAAGAAAAGTTGAGTTAAAAACGCTCCCTCTGAAAGTGAGTTTCAGGGGGCAGTTCTCATGAAATGCAGATTTTACCTCCTTTCAACACTTCCTTTGCATCCTGCAACTTGCTCAGTAAGGCTTTAAGGATGTCCCACACCTTTCTCCTTCTCACCCTGCCCCCTCTTTGTTGTTGAAATCCATTTATCTTCAACTCATCTATTCAATCGTGCTCGCTCCTTGTTGAATGTTATTTCACAATACTCTGTTTGAGGAGGCAGTGCCAAGAAAAGTGAAGGTCACAAAACAGTTCAAATGAAAAGGCCACATTTACAGCAAGAAAAGAACAAAGACAACAAACCAGCAAGTACAAAACAAATTAACACAATGAAGATATTAAGATGAGTCTTCCCAGAGTGCTTACAGCTCTGTATGCAGCAGGATATAGAAATCTTAGAAGATGAATGGCCTGCAAGCAGCAGCAGAATAAAATATACATTGTACAGGGACATACAAAGGCAGTGGGAGTCACATCTAGGTTTCAATCGCCAGGGTTACTCCACAGTAGAAGCCACCTTAGCTGAAATGTCTTTTCCTACTCTGCATCTAAAACAAGGTGTACCAAAACTTCAATCGTGCTGGGAAGATCTGAAAATACATTTATTTTCTTTTTTTTTTTTTGGTCATAACTCAAATCTGCCTCTGCAAAAAATAAAATGGCCAGCTTATTTATTTATTAATGTGTAAATTTCTAAAGACCAGTCATGCCCAAGGAAGAGTTTGCCCGGGGAGTAGCTGAGTAGAGAAGGAGCCAGGAGCTGGTGTAAAGCACGTTTGACTATTCCCAGGTGTGGCACATGATTTTAAGATACATAAATTAAATCTGAAGGCAGCAACACACCCACAGTGGGACTGGCTGCAAGGAGTGAGCTTTAGTGTCCAACAACAAAGGTCATATGCTTCTCTTATCCACTGAGGCCATGCTTGCACAAATGACTGATTTTTATTTCATGGAGTTTTAGTCTTCCATGTGCAGACAACTAACTTAAAAATCAAACAACATTTCAGAGCAATAAATAAAGTTTATTCTATATTATAGAGGGTCAATTCTAGGTGCTGCATAAATCTGATTCTAAAACCTTTTGAGGTTTTAGACCATTACTTCCTCCAAGATCATATTGCTGCTGCTATCTTTCAGCATGAGCATATTTACAGCAGTTACTGACACATCCCATGACCGGGAGGGTGAAGTGACAATGGGGAAGCATTTTGTTATCAGACTTAACAATGCTGCACCAGTCAGCTTAAGATGACTGGTCCAGGCACAAATAAGAAATGCCAAATGTCTCCTGCATCATAAATTAAATCGAATAAAGCCATCCCTGTGTTTACATATTAAATGCTGAGAGACTTCTGGTCAGGCTGGCTGGTGGCTGGTGCTGCAGGAGCACTTGCACCTGGGTGTCAGGAACCGTACCCACCAAACTGCCTCTCCTCCGTGCAAAAGCCCCCTCTGCTGGACCAGCCTGACACACGTAAGCAATGCCTAAAACTACCAAATCATCCCACTTCCCCCCCAAAACAGACAAGTCGGTGAAACAATTCTCCATCAGCTGTCTCTTCTGTAGGGAACCCTTTTCTTGAGCAACACAATACGAGCCACAGAAGTGGCCAGGTTTTCTAAAATGCAGCATGTTTTGATGAACACATACCTTGTCTGTCTCCTGCATGAGGTGAGCAGAAGGCATTTTCTCCAGATTTTGGAGGATTTACAAGTTTCCCGCTGTTTCCTGATGTCCCACTGCACGCCAAGGAGGTTTCGATCTGGCCAAGGGAGATGCCATTTCTCCAGGAGACATCCTGTGTTACCAGTCCTTTCATCTTCATGGAGATGATCCTCCAAATACTGAGGAACATCTAAACTGGGTGAGATGTCAGGAAGTTGAGGAATAAAACCAATGTGTCCCAGTATATACAGCATGATGCTCTGCCACTTTGAAATCACTCAACATCTGAGAAGACCTAGAGTAAAAGTAAAGATTATTATTATTTTCCTAAACATGAGATGAAAGAATCATCTACTCTTTTTGGAGATATATGGAGAAATAAAACTGTAGCACTCCAACCTCCTGTACTCCTGCCCAGGTGCCCAGTATTGCACTAGCACATCAATTAATACAGCTCTTTTCAATGAGCTGCTGTCTACAGCAGGGGTAGCTTTTAACATGCAGGAAGTGGAAGACTTGTGGGTGCTTGCTGGGCAAAACTGGATGATGTTACCACCCAACTTCATAGTAAACCAAGTTATCCTACAGTGTCAGTGGGAATTTTCCTGTAAGACACTTCTGCTTAGGCAGATAATGATGGTACAAATCTCTGAGTTCAACATCTAGCCTGGCTGTAACAAAGTCAACCTATGGGAGGTTCTTCCTGATGGCTGGTGAGAGGATTTTAATGTTTCAGAATTAATAAAATGGATTGTGTTCACCATGCAATGTTTTCTAACGCATGCTGAAAATGACATTTAATGCAGGTCTGTGAGAGCCAGTGATGCAGCCACTCTGTCTGGCTTGATAGAGACTAAACACGACAGCAACTCAAATAAACACAGGGACCATCCTTAGTTTGCAGTAAATCTTTCCTACATGTGGCAAGCAGCCCCAGTGAGCTAGGGGAAGAATTAGAGAGGAAAGGTTGATGAACCTTTAAGAGGGTAAAAAGCAGCTGAAACACACGATACAAGATACCTCTTGACATGACTGAAACATATGATCAAGGAGCCTGGTAATTTTGTGACAACTTAAGTGAAAAAAATGTGAGGCCAGGAACTCAAGCTGGTGAGGGGTCTTGAGAATAGGTCTTATGAAGGGCAGCTGAGGGAGCTGGGGTTGTTTAGGCTGGAGAAAAGGAGGCTGAGGGGACACCACCTGTCTCTCTACAACTACCTGAAAGGAGATTGTAGAGGGGTGGCTGTTGGTCTCTTCTCATGAGTCACAACTGATAGGACAAGAGGAAGTGGCCTCAAGTTGCACCAGGGAAGGTTTAGGTTGGATATGAGGAAAAATTTGTCTGCCAAAAGGGTTATCAAAGACTGGACCAGGCTGCCCAGGGAAGCGGTTCAATCGCCATCCCTGGATGTATTTAAAAGCCACCCAGATGTGGTGCTCGAGGATATGGTGTAGTATTGACTCTGGTAGAGTTAGGTAATGGTTCGACTTGATGATCTTAAAAGTCTTTTCCAACCACAGTAATTCTGTGATTCTGTGAAGAGAGAGACTGATCAGTGTAGAAGAGGTGGAACATTTCCATGGAAGAGCATCATGGTGTTGGAGGAGGAGCAGTTTGTACAACTGTCCAAACTATTTGCTGTGAACCATCACACCTGGAAAGAAATCAAAATAATGTCTCTTTCCTTTGGCAAACACATTGTAAGTCAGCATCTGAGCCCTCAAATGACTTATTTTCTGAAACATGTGTTCCACATGGGCAAACTGTGAGATAATGAGACTCAACTTTCTGCCTCAAATATATTTCTATCACAGTGGGCAAGAATTACTCTTTTTCTTCCTGATTCCACTACCTTTAAAATGAGAATAGAATCATAGAATCATAGCATTGTTTCAGCTGGAAAAGATATTTAAGATCATTGAGACCAACCATTAACCTAACACTGCCAAGCCCACTGCTAAACCCTGTCCCTAAGCATTTAATCTACATGTCTTTTAAATACCTCCAGGGATGGTGACTCCTCTACCTCTCTGGGCAGCCTGTTCCAGGGCTTAATAACCCTTTCAGTGAAGAAGCTTTTCTTAATGTTCAACCTAAACGTCCCCTGGTGCAACTTCAGGCCATTTCCTCTTGTCATAGCACTTGGTACTTCAGAGAAAAGCCTGACCCCCACCTCACTACAACTTCCTTTTAGGTATCACTATCCTGCTCTATCAGACCTTCACAAGGATGAATACTCTGAGATTGCAAGGGTTCAGGAACAGTGGTAACCTGAAAGAGGTGAATACAAAGCATGCTTACCAGGTCTCCAAAAATGAACAACCTACTCCTCTGAGACAAAAGAAGAGGCACTGTTTTCCACTTTGCTGTTGTAGTTGCCACCTCTCCCTGCTGGCCAATCCCTGGTGGAAATCCCATCAGTAAAACCCTCTTCAAAGTGTACTTGCAAATCTCACTGGCTTTTTGACCAAAAAAAAGCCTTGATCATCAGTGTTAGTTAACATCACATTTCCCAAGTTTCTTCTTTAAATTCCTTGAAACGGGAGACAAAATCAGGCAGAAGAGGGTATGACCAAAGCTTTCACAACTCAACTCCTTGACTTTCAAAGCATTTGCTGAAGTCTTAAGCAGCCAGCTCTACCCTTTTGTCTTCTCCTTCTCCCTGTGCACTCTGCAAAACTGGATCTTTCATTACCTCCAAGCAATTTCTTGCTTGGACCAAGGCTGTGTCAAAGGCATCTCATCCCAAGTCGTTATCTCAGTTCAGCCATGTGGAAATAGCTCTTTTTCACATCTGAGCTTTCACCTACTTGAATTTTAAACCTCACAGTTATGGCTCTGTGCAATGTTTGATCGGTTTAAATTCTGTCTTTCATCCACAATTGGGGCTGGAACATAAAGCATCCAGTGATGTAAGAGTCACTTTCCATCTGCAGAATATTTGAGTCCAATTGTAATTTCCTCAAATGTATTTCTTGTTCCACTGCTGAAATAATTATTTTGTTCTGTAAAGCTTTAGTTGCAAACACTATCCTGCAAACATCTATGCAACTGTTTAATTTACCAATTACTTCAATAAGTACATGTATAATTATCTACCAAGTCAGCTTGTAAACAAATACTTAATGTTCCAGGCTGAGGCTTGCTCAGCTATTACTGGTCACGCTTGGGACTGGTTCCAGCCTTTGGCTGAGAGCACAAAAATAATTGCATAGCTTATATACATTTCTGTTTCACTGAATACTTTTGTGTTAGAGTTTGAATTTAACTCTTCTCAGCTGTTTTCTCAACAAAGTTTTTTACCAGAGAGCAGACAAAACCCTACATAAAACCAGCTGCCAAAGTTTGCTCAAATTTTAATTCACGGCAAACATATTTTTGCCATACCCACTTTTAAGCATATGGTTATATACCCTCAGCCAGCAACAAGGCTTCTAATTGATAGTGCTGAGGTCAAAATCTTTATGATTAAATTACCAGCCTCCTTCAGCGAGAACAGGAAGGCTTGTTAACAGGTTTATAGATCACTGAATATGCATGGGTTTAGAACGTGGTGAATAACCAGACTGGTGTTTATTCTTAGGTCCTGAATGCAGATTGGAGTCAACATTTCCCTATATATTAGGGATTATATATTAGATCCTAAAGATCTATCAGCATTATATTTCAATACAGCTTTTATTCTGCTACATTAAACAGCTCTTGGATTCCTGATTATATTAAGTAGTGAGGAAAACTAATACATGAAGAGACCTCCTCTCCATGTGAGCACACTACAGAACTCGCCTTCACACTTATGTGAAGTGACAGCCCCTCTGGGTAGACACTCATTGCTCTCCTTTATTTAAATGCTACAGCTTCTTTTCTTTAAATGTGCTTACCTTTGAATGGAAGGCTAAACAATGGCTGTTATATCCTAATTCAGTCTGTGTAAAAACCTCACATCTAAAGGGATAGTCCATAGAACGGGAGGAGATGTTAGCACTGAGTACAGATGCCCCAAAACAAAACCTCAACAAATAGTTCTCTTACAAATAAAAACATGACACACCTCCAACAGAGTTTAGAGTGCAATTTCCTGGCATCTCTACAAGGTACTCACACTGAAATCTTGAGACACACTGAGCCCCCTGCCAAACTGAACAGTTTTATCAGAGTTACGGTTAACTCCTGGTTGTCCATGGGCACATTATCCAGGTTGAGGCTCAGTGGGGTCCTGCTTTCCCAAAAAAAAAAAGAAGGCTTTGGCCACCACTTGGTTCCCAGCATTTGCCCAAATAGTTGGAGGACCACACTCAGATTCAGTGGGTTGCTGCTGAACGACTCTCTGACTATGGTCCCTCTCTCTGGCACATGCTGCTTGCATAGTGTAGGGTCGTATTGCCCTGGTGATCCATGCAAGGACCTGGTGGAGGCTGCCACAGCTCCTTTCTCTCCTGAGCACTTAGGTTTCCATCATTCAGAAAGCAGGGTGCCAGCAGTACAGATGCATGCAGGTCTCACTGAGCGATGGTGACAAATTTGTCAAAGGCAAGCAGAAGAACTAGGAGCTGGAAAGTGATCCTGTTTAGGCACAAATCCTGATGTCATGAATGACTGTTTTTGTCTAGTTATGAAAGCACAACCAGCCCAACCAGAAACCACCAAAAGCAATGAAAATGCACCATCATGCAGCAAGATCTTTGAAAGTGTTTGCCTTTTTTGCATTAGATGTGAGAGCACCCAGGACAAGGGGAGAAGGACAGAGGAAATTTAATGCTGATATGATCCATGAGGATGCTGTTGAGCCACAGGCACATTTTAGAAGCCACCCAGCTTTAGCCAATGCAGCCACAAAGAAGAGCATGTTGCTTGGGTGGGTATTAGTGCCTTTCTAAACTCATGAAAATACCTCACTCTCTCCATGCTTCAGGTCCCCTGGTCACAAGTACAAATAATGTTTCTCTCCAACCAGGATTCATTAACATCGGTAGAGCTCTTAAGCGTTTGGATGGAAGTGTTTTCACTAGATATATGTAAGTGTAGGCCAGTGACATTGCACCTTGAGCACTCCTTTAAGAAATGCAACTGAAATACATTTAGTAAAGTAGAAGGGTTTCTGGGGGATCTGTGTGCTTCCAGAAATTTCAAAAGGGCTCAGAGAGAAAAGGCTGAGAGCTGGCTCTGCTCCATTAGTGTAAGCCCCACTCCATTAATTTTGGTCTCACTTTAATCAGGCAAGTTATCAGATAAATTTTTCCAAGACAGTATTAGACATGTAAACCAAAATTTGCTTTTCTGAACATTAACAAATGTCCTTTTTGTCAGAAGCCCTGTACAAATGCATGCTAAATAAAACAGCACCAGTAAATTAAATGGAGCTGTTAGACACCTCATAGAAGTAATTAGCATTTTACAGCTCTTCATATATTCAAAGTAACACAAAATATTCAAATTACCCAGCTGCTCAGGATTCTCCTGCTTCATCACACTGGACATCTCCGTGCCTGCCTACGTGACCCAGGACCCCAGGCAAGAAGGAAGGTGGATGGTATGACCCTGCATATGCTGGCCAGCTGCCCCAGGCCAATCCATGGTATTCCATCAAGTTCTAGCAAGATTTTCCATGCACGGCCACTTACCAGAAGCTGTCCCTCCCCACTGTGGCCTTCTGTGCTGGGCAAAGCTAGACAGCATCTTGCAAGAGCTGCTAGATATCCTCACAGCATCCATCAGCCCCTGGAGCAGGGAGGAGGCCACAGCATGTCATTGCAGGCCCACGAGATGTGGCCCCAGACAAAGGGCAAACCCTTGTCCAAGCCTCAGACTCAGCAGGCAGGGCAGCATAGGGGTTAAGTCCTTCCCAGTACCATATCCCCAGTGTGCAGATGAGGATGCCCCTGAGAGCCCAAACTGCAAGGTGCTCCTATGTGCTCAAAGCAGTGGAGGAGCCCCTGGTTCCCTCCAAGCTGCTCAGGGCATCACTGTGGGATGGGAGACCCCTGAATCTGCAGCAAAGCACGATTCGAAATTCAGACCCTCCAAGACCACACACAGCCTCTGCAAAGCTTTGCTACTCTTACCTACCACTAAGCACAAAGTTCCTTTTCCTAATGCAAAATACAATTCTAAACAGGCTAAGCCAAACAAAGCTCCAGTGTCCCCTCCCCTGGGGAGAGGGTAAGAGGGAGGGTAAGAGCGAGGGCTGCTCCCTCCTCTCAACAGACAGACACGTTTGGGCAGCTAAATGGATTAATGCACATGGCTGAGCCACAGGGACCATCCACATGGGAAAAGTGAAGCAAAAGCTTTTAGCCTAAACCTCAGCAAAGATTTGTCCTGTCAATGAAAACTTTGACAAATGTGTCCCACTGTCTTTCCGTGGTCTCCCGTTTCACCACCAACTGGGTCTCATTCTGTAGCATTACATTAAAATATTGGTATAAGGTACAGATCTCTGGATGGGTCTCTGCAGTGAATAAACACAGAGCTGCAGATAATTCTCTTTTTTTTTTTAAATAAAAATTATTTAAATAACAGAAATGATAACCCATCAAAATCAAGAGACAACCTGCCTTTGATTTTAACAGGATCAGGCCTTCATGACGTGCTATGTGTTAATGTATGATAAACACAAGTGTTCTAATGATGGAGATTAGCTAAAGTGGGAACAGCTTATATCAGATCTCTAAAGATTCTTTACATATGTGTTCCCCAGATCCCTATTTTGTGAATTCTCACATTAGAGCACTGGGATATTTCATCTTTTATCTTTAATCCTGTCAGCAGTAGTGCAGAACCGTGGGTTTTCAGGGTGGAGGGTTGTTAGTGTTTGGGATTTTTAATGAATGGTAAATAACCTTGAACTGCATTGCAGTCTAGCAAAGGCATTTAAATATCTTCACTCATAAACAACTCAAGCTACATCAAATTCAGACCTTCAGATTAAACCCTGAAAGATTCCAGAGGCAGATTCAGGTGCAATTGGCTCCATGACCTGAGCTTGCACAGCAGCAAATCCTGACTCAGAGGTACATTTTCTGTGTGCCAGCATATGTCACTTCACTTGCTTACAGAACCCCTAATGCCCTGCTCACAGGATTTCAGGAGCAAACCCAAATCCTCACGCAGGTTTGGTGATGTGATGCCCCAATGGCAGAAAGATTCTGGTTCATCTCCAGAAGGAATGACATTAGTTTAGCTGGACAAACCCCTCTTGAGCAGGTGGAATGAAAAAGATAAATGTGCACACAACTGGAGTATTTTAACTGCTTTTTATGCTTTTACTTATTAAAAAGAGAAATAAAGTCAATGCTTATGCAAGCAGTTTCACATCCCCTACTGTATGTTTTTTCCCAAAGAAGCAGGACATAATTTGATATAACATTCAAGAAACAAGTCCCATTTTCTCTTGATTATGGCAGAGCTACATTGTTGTACTCTTCTTCAGATTCACTCTTTGCATTTTCATTTCCTGACAGTGACCTTTTCTGAATGTACAAACATTGGTTGTTTAGAAAACGAAAGTAGATACTCAGTGTTTGTTTTTCTCTTTGTCCAATTATTTCTTCTCAATAAAGCAACCAAAATCCCTCAGCTCAAGGCTCTGATCCTGCACCACAGCACCATGCAATAAACTACGGTCAGGCACAGAGCTAACACCTACATAAACCTCTCCAAGGGACTTGGAGAGTCTCCAAGAGACTGAGCCCTCTCCAGCTCCTGGTCTTCTAGGGTTCAGCAAGGGATTGACCGCAGGAGATGGGGAGAGTGACGAGCAGAGGGTGATGGGAGCAGCTCTGAGTCACTCATCAGGCTCTGCGCACGGGTTTCAGCAGGATGCTTGGCCACTGCCATGGGGAGGGCTCCAGGAGAGCTGTACCTGCTGGTGGGTGAGGAGTCTCCCTGCTGAGCCACGCTCTGTTCTTAACTGGGCCTCACATGTAATACTAGTAAGTGCTTGTGAGCCCTCGCCTTGCTCAAAGCACTTCATGCCTCACGCTTTCCTTTAGGACTTTTCTTACTCCTCACCACTGGTGGGAGGTGCAGCCCCATCGCTTCAAGAGACTGCTTATCACACACCGTGGGGCTGTCTAGAGGAAAGTCATGAAAAATGGATTTTTGTAGCTCAAAACTGGGTCTGTCCAACTAAAGTCGGACAGTAGATTTGCCTGCTAGAGAGTGCAAGAGCTCTTAGTTGCAAATGAAATGTAGCACCGTGCTTACATGTGTCTTTCCTGCAATACAGTCTTTCCAGTTGCCACAGATCTATGCAAAGCAGAAAGGAGGCAGTGGTCAGACCTGCAGGAACCATCCTGGTGTAACAGGTCCAAATCTGGTCAACAGGACATACGAATTTACAGCAGGTCCAACAAAAGAAAATTCAGCTTGCCTCTGGCTGCACTTTGTATGATCTATAGGTACACATTATATATGGGTAATCATGCTTACAAGAGCTTCATACTTATTTTTCAGTGAAATATAAAATATTTGTAAATCTATTTAATTTTCACTATCTGAAATTATTCCCCAGAGCACAATAGAGAGAGAGTCAGCAGGCACAGATTTAATTATCAGTTTTTACTGTAAGATGATGATGTTTATTGATATCACTATCAGACAGACACTGAAATGAAGCAGATGTTAATCTGAGGTTAAGCTCCAGAAGGCGCCTAGCAGTCTGACCAAAGGGACTGATGTTCATCAGATAATAAAAGAGGAGACCTCCCTCCCTCCCTGCCTCCCTCTCTCTGGAGGCCTGCACAGAGCTCACAGAAGTACCGCCTCGTTCTGCAAATTCCTCCTCGCACCACTTCCAACTCATCTGATGAGCAGCTTGCCCTTTCATGCAGAGCTTTCAGTCGGTCCTAGCAGATTGTTTAACCTAACATCTTATTTTGCTTACATAGGAACTTTATGGTTGGGTTTGGTTTATTTTTCCCCAGCTTGTCCCAAAGGGTGATGCCAGAGGAGCCAAAACCAGGAGAGAAGTGGTCAGAAAGTTGCTGTGGCATCACAGCTGTGAGCAGAAAACCTGTCACTGAGTCAGGTCGCACCAATGTCTGCCTTAAGTAAATCCACAGCAAGGCAAAACACCAGTTCAAATGACACAACACAGAGGAAAAGGACCATCAATGGGGAAGGAGAGGATGATGAAATAAAAGCAGCTTTCTGTGCTTCTCAGCCTGTCGTCACTTTCTAGTGTTGAGAGCAATGATGTGACAGCCTATATACTAATAAAAAAACCACTCTGGCAGCTGACACTCACTGAAATACATTAATGTTTAACATTAGAACTTGCAACTGGACTAGTGAGCTGGTGAAAAAGATCATTCAGATGGGTAATTTTTGTACCTGTTTCAGTGGTACCCTTTTTTTCCTAACAAGAGCACGTCTGCCAGTTTCAGTGCAAGTTGAGTGCAAAAAAACCCCCATGTTCTATTTTCTGGATAAACACTAGTGTTGCAGCAGCACCATATATTTTATTTTTATTATTACCATTTGTGGATCACTTAGGGCATTTTTAAGCAGCATCCTGTTGCAGCAGCAGCCAGACCCTTCTGGTCTTCTCCCAACCCAGCTATGGTATGGTCCAGCCCTGTGCCCAACAGGGTGATGGTCTGGTCCTGGCTTGGGTCAGCCTGGGCAAGTCTCTGGGCACAACACTGCAGGGCATGGCCTAAGTAGGCTTTGTACAGGAGGAGAGTCTCATGCACACCAAAAATCTGAAGAGGTACAGACAAAGTGGAAGAAAGAGACACGGATAAAACACTGCATTGTCCACTATTAAAGAGCAGTTAAGTGGTGAACGTTGCTGGATTCAAACACTGATTCATGCTGTCCCTTAGGCCATTTTGTTCTCTGTTAAAATCAAAGTCAGGAAGAGTTTAACAGAACATGAAGATCCCCTTCTTGAGGTCCTGCTCTTACCACCACCCTCAGCTCAACACCTGAATGCAGGACCCTCAACAAGTTGACATACATTTAAAATGATGTAGAAGGGTTGCTTTAAACTACTAGGAAGAGAGATTTAATAGCACTAGAGACTGGCAGAGCTAATGAAGTAGGGGAGCAATAATCCCCTTTTTTTTTTTTCCCCAATTAGAAAGAGAAAAAGACAGAGACACCAACCTTTGGAATTTCAACGTGCGAGAACGGATAGTTTGCAAGAGAGCCACGTTCATTCTCTGTGCCTAGCTGAAGGGAATTTGTGGTTTCATTTCAGGCTCTTTTGGACTGTTTTTCATGTCAAAATTACATATTTGCTATAATTTGTCTCTCTTCCAAGATTTACTGAAACAAAGGAAACATTTGAATGAGATTTGAGACAACTTCTTTCTCACCTGTCAGGAAGGTAATCCCCAACCTTCAGATAAACGTGGGCATGTGGTTTCCAGTATTCTCACTCCATATGTCTTCACAAACACCAAATAGATCTAATGTAAGAAGACACTTTTTCCCCCCCATAGATCAAAGGGTTGCAGTGATGGACCTTGCCCAAGATGATCCAGACTTTCATCCATATAATGCCTTCATTTGCACTCCCTATGGAAATATGGACTCCCTGGCACAGAAATCAAGAGACAGGTTGAAGGCACCAACCCACTCCAGCACTTTTGATCTCAACCATAACAGCTATGAAGGGGAACAAAAACATAATGCCCAGTTTAGGAATTGAGTTTTACAGGTGAACAACTGCAATATTTTGACCACTTGTAACTCTGAAATAAGGAAGACGTTTCATGGTGGTGGTTTGTCCTGACTCTCATTCCTAAAGAAAAATGGTGTTTGATGCTTTGTGTCAGTTGTCCTCCTCCAATATTTTGGAGTGAACACTATAGCTCTTAAATCTGCTGCTTGAACGGTACCTTGCTTGTGAGTTTGAAGTCTGCCTTCACATCCTCGTGTTCATACTGGGTTTGGAGAAAAATCAGTGAAAGCAGAGGGAGCAGCTCCTGCAAAAGAGCAAAAAAGAAAGACGGGTGTAGAAAGCCAGGTTTGCACCACACAGCCCAGTTCAAGGAAAGTTTCATCTGTGTATATGCATTCACATGAGGATTTTTTGCCAGTACAGCTGTTTCAGTCACAAATCACACCTCATAGCACCCTGTCCCCAATTTCTAGAGCAGTCCCAGCCCTTGCCTTGCCGCAGAGGCAACAGTTTCTTCCTCTATAAAATGCAGTATTGGGTGAAATCTTAAGGCACTAAGCTCAAGCAGCCTTATTTCCTAGAGGAGGCACTGGATCTGATGCTGGTACAAAGATGTACGTCAGGAAGGGGAAACAGCAACTAGACTGACAGCTGCCAGGTTGGCTCCATCACTTACTGGCTGGGATTGCATCTCTCAGTGCTTTTGCTTTCCTTGCTACATGGCTGGATGTCTTCCCAGAGCAGTGAGACAGGAGAAAAAAAAAAAAAAGAAAAAAAAAAAATAGTGGAGAAGGAGGTGGACGTGCAATTAATTCTAAGAACATAAACACTGAGCTAGACATGATTTTCTTCAAGATCCCATTGACACACTGATGCAACATTCAGCATGTAATATACAAAAGTCTGTATGACACACTGTGGTGTTTCTTTCTGCCATAAATGGACAGAACTTATACATAATGCAAAACCAGAAATGCTTACAGACTTTTGCAAGAATGTTTACATTTATTTTTCATAGCCTTGAGAAATCAATCTGTAAAGACATTCCACAGAGACTGCATTTGGCCCTGAAATATTGTCCTGAGAGATTGTGTTTCTCTCTTCCATCTGACACATTTTACAGAGGATATCAGCATATGGATTTGCACCTCAGCTGTATCATGAGCAAAGAATTGCTATTGTTTTAATATGCTACACTGGGACATTTAAACATTGATATTGTCAGGTACTACTTTACAATTCCCATTAGATTTGTTGTAAAGCTCACATTTATGAAATAAAATATTGCTGTATTCACCCATAAAACTCTATGTTATAACAGCACCAAACATCTGGTTTTAATAAGAAGTCAGGAAATTCACAGTTCAAGCTGGAACTCCATCCTTTCCTAAATTCATTGTGTGTAACTTCTGCAACTCAGATGCAAACAGGTTCAACAAAAGTCTCATTGCCCCTACTGAAAGCTAAGCCCAACAGGCATCCAGGTTTGGAGTCTGGTGATGTATTGAGGACAATTCCACTTTTTGAGGCTTCCTGATGGAATAACCTGAACAGCAGTAGTAAAACAGGACAAAGAGACAACCCAGAACATGATTGTTAATACTTTACACAGCAGTGTCAGTGTCAAGAAGCAGGCAAGTTTAAACTCAGTTTTCAAATCCAAGCTCTACCCGAAAATGGTTTAATAGCTTTCAAGATTCTGTTTAAATTAATTTAATGCTTCCTTTCCCTAAAACCACAGTAGGGATTTTGCTGGTAAAATACAATTAAGATTGAGCTCCAAAGTAATTTTTTAGTGTAAATCTGTTCTAAATTGTTTTGTGCATGAGTGAGGTAAAAATCCATAGGAGCAAAGAAATCCCAAATGAATGTAATGCACATAAACAAAGTGGTTGAGTTAATGGACAGACAGTTTTGAATGCCACATTTAACAATTTTCAATTGATCAGCTTTTCTAAGTAAATAAATGGGTTTTCATGGGGGGGGGGGGGGGTGTTCCACTAAATATCTACAATTCTCATTCATTTCAACTTTTTTTTGAGGTTTTTCTCTGCTTCTACAGCTGAAGCATGCCCTTAGTTAGAAGTTTGAGTAGAAATTAGATTAGACCCCCCCCAAAACCTTTCTCGAGAAAATAAATGGAGTTTCAACACATAGAAAGTTTATTGAATGCAGACACTCCTAAAACCAATTTGAGAGTTCTACAAAACCAGGGTCTCCAGTGGCATTCACCAGATGCTTGCAGGGAACCTTGACAGCTGAACAGGGAATCTTGACAGGTTCCTCTCAGCTCTGAGCCTATATATTCACATGACTCTTCTCTGAAGCTTAGCCAGGCCCTTGTGATTTGCAATGTTCTGCAGGAAGAAAACTTTCAGAAAGTCCTGAAGGGAAAATAAATAAATAAATAAATAAGCTGAACATCTCATACCCTGTGGGACTGGAGCTGTGACTGGAAATCATGTACACATTTACCTGGTCTCTCAGGTTTTGCAGCATTGATTATACATGTTGAGTAAGAGGGAGATTCCACTGCAAACTTACTATCACTTTTCTATCCATCAGCCAAGAAGATAAATCTTATACTTAAAATTACATTTACCTTTTAGAGTTTTAAAGAAAAAAATGTATCCTATAGCTCAAGAGTGCCAGCAGATGGATGCCACTTTGTCTAACATCTGAAATTCAGTTCTGTGTCCCTTTCACCCGATAGGTCAGAAAATGTTAAATTAAGTTACACATTTCTGGGAATATCTAAAGTTCTTATTTGAGAAAGTGCCAATTTATATTGCTTCTTAGCCATGGTGGTGAAAAAGACAAACGATCTTTCTACATAAATCTGTGTGTTTCAATGGGTCTAGGTGGTCACTCAGTAAGATAGGCAGTATGTGGCAGGTAGATACAGTTCAGGTAGGTAACCAACAAAATAATGTGGGTATTTGATCTACATTCTCTATTAGCTTGAGTGCAACCACGGGCATATGTGTAAAGCACAATCCAGCATGAATACAAGTTGCAGAGTGGTTCAGTCACTGCCTACACCCTACAGCCCTGCCTACAGCTACTGAACTGAACCCACAGAGACAGCACAGACCACATTCCTCCACTGGCTGGGGCAGGAGTGAGACTGTACCCTTGGAAAGTGTCTAGTTCCTCTGAACACTACATTCAGCTTTGTGATATTTCTTGGCTATATCCATCATCCACTAATATAATAACATCAACTGTTGCATCACATCCTTAAACTAATGCACTACGTGCTAATGTAAGAATAAAACCACACAGACATGCACACAAAAAAAACCCTCAAAACATTGCACCAGAAGTGGTAGTTTCACACGTGGAAACAACAGGAGAGGAGGTCTATTAAGAAGAGTTTACATTAATTTATGTCATATGAGAGAACCTAGATTTGTCTTCAGGAAGACCTGATCTGATGAACCATTGCCTTTAACCACTGCTTCTTCATTCCCTTTTCTTCTTCTAGGCCATTTACAGAATAAATAAGCTCCCTATTTCATTCTTATTTTTATAATGAAACTATAATGAAAACTGTCAGCCATTGGTCTTTAAGATGCTTCCCATCCTTCTGGACATTTGTTTGGCTTTTATGCTTTTGAAGAAGCAGACTGTGGATGATTTTATCTATGCCCAGCAGCAGGATAGATGTAAATGCTTAGCAGTGCACTAACTATGACCCTTTGATTTGGTGGGTGGGAAGCAGAGGCACGCTACCTGGATTACAAAGCCATCTAAATGTAAGGCTGAATGACCTGTAATAGAACAATAGATGGTGAATAAAAGTAGCAAAAACCATACCAGAAGAAAAAATACACATTAAACTGGAAAAAGGTGAAATATGAAATCTATCCCTTTTCTATAAACACATGTGGAAAGAATAACACCTAGTCTTTTTATTCTTGGCTTCTTCCCACCACCCCCAACCCCCCCTCGCCTTTGCATTCCAAGAGAAGATCTGCCAACTTTTGGCTGTATCCGTTTCTCTTCTGTTGTTGGCCAGTATTAGTGCACTCTAGCACACATTCTTTCCTAAGACTTCAAAAACGAGTCATTTGTTAGGTGTAACTGTTTAAAGAACCCAGCCACCCTTTCCTCCTTTCCTCATAGCAAGCTGGGTGGTACACAGCACATTCTCATACCCCAGCTTACACGCTACGGGGTTGGCTGAAATCTTTAATTGAAAGGACTCTTGAACCAGACTTCACACTGCATGCCTTGTGTTATTGTAGATCAGAAGACCTCGCACCGATACATTTGAATGCTTCTAATGCTCCCTTCATCCTAAAATATACACTGAGGCAAACATACCTGTGTTTTGCTTATTGAAGCCTCCTGATGCAGAGCTTCAGTGCTGCTGTTCTGTAAAGCAGTTCTACAATCTTAGATCTGGATCTGCTTATCATTACACATATAAACAGAGGCTGAATTCACCTCTATGCAAAAGGTTAGCACAGTTTAACTGGTTTAGGATTTAATTTGGACTCCATGGCAAACAGGCTCTAGACAAATGTCCGTTTTACCACAAAAAAAAAAAGATTAGCTAACATCACTCAAAAATAAAATATCGAGTGAGTTAGGGTTTACAATACCCACTCGTTGCATATAGAAATGTGAGAATGGGTTTAGATTCAGATCTGGTGTAAAATGAGTCAATATTAATAGCTGTGCTAAAACTGCATCCATTTAATCTGTCTTAATCTGTCTCTGGAGAAATGTATATCTCAATCAGCTTGATTCCAAGTCCATCAGTTGTAATGTTAGCTTTGTTTATAAGAATAGCCCTTCCATGGGAATTTCTTGCAAAGGTCAAAAAACACGCCACACTGAAAGCTATTAGAATATAGGTAAGAATTCCTGTGTCCTTCTCTCTCCCTCTCTTTTTATATTTGAGTGAGGAGAAAGCTTGCAAGGACCTGCTGAGTTATTTGTCTTATGCCACCCCATGAGCAGTTGAGT
Organism: Megaceryle maxima; assembly: GCA_024605025.1. Classification (NCBI taxonomy): domain Eukaryota; kingdom Metazoa; phylum Chordata; class Aves; order Coraciiformes; family Cerylidae; genus Megaceryle; species Megaceryle maxima. The sequence continues at coordinate 126,417 of JANHGN010009853.1, forward strand.
GAGGAACAGAGACAAAAGCTCCCAGCTGCTCACTACCACTCTCTAAAGTAGCAGCATCTTCAGACACAAAGCTCTGAATTTGCATTTTGAGGGAATGCTCTATGGGATGCAGAAGAGGAGTAAGGAACCACCCACTGGATGAAGACTTCATGTTTGGTTTATTATTACATCCATCCAAAAGGTAGATCGGATCCAGATCCAACTGCCTCAGCATTTGGTAGTGTCCAGCTCTGGCATCATGGTTCACTCGCTATTCTGGAGATGGGCTCATAGTGTATTTTGATGTCCTTCCTACAACTGGTACAGATTATTAGTTATGAGGAAGGAGAAAAGTAGTATTATGATTACAAGATATAATAAGCAGTAGGGGGTGCCTTGTTATATACCTCAGTCTCCTGGAGGTGGTGCTTAGCATATTTCTCAGTTTAGGCAAATAAAACTCTCTTAGAGGTCAGAAATCACTGTGTAGTGATTAAGGATACAGACAAAGCCAAAAACCAGACAGTTAATACCATGTTTAGATTCTCATTTAGGAGATTTTGCAGAGAAGAGTGTTACTTTAAACTAACTGATGTTGACCATTGGAGAAATGAGGAAAGATACTATAATCTTATGCAATCTCAGTTTTGGTCTGTTCCCTTGACCTGGATTAACCTTTTTCCTTTTATCTATATTTTAATTCCAAACACCTTGCTTGAATGCGACTATATCCAGGTCTCTGCTAAAACCTTTAATGAGCAACACTAAGGTCAGCGGAAATAAGTTTGAACTCTATTATTATTGCATAAAAATACTGTAGGGATCCTTGACTCTCCCATAATTATTAGTGATTTTGGTCTCTGTTGAGATGTTCAGCATCTGGCTGTATTTAGTTTATTGATTTCTTTTTAAAATGGTTACGTTTCAAAAGACATTTTAATTACATATTTCTTCTTCAGTTAGCATTTACAGGCACACACACACTGCACAAAGGCTGCACAGAACCAGGCCCAACTTTCTTTTGCAAACAAGAAGTAAACAGCAAAATGACCATTAAAATCTTAGTCTAAATACTTCTATTTCTTTCTCAAGTGAAAGAAAGGATAAATTTATATATAGCATACTTTCACTACTCACATTATGACTCACTACTATTAATAGACCAATGAAATATCAACTGTGCTTTCTCTCAATTTATTACATCACACTCAAATGTATAGCTTTGTGCAATCAATATTAACGAAGATCACGTTCATTAAAATGTGCACACTGTTCTGTAGACTGAATACAGCACATAAAACTTGCTGGCTTTAATCAATAAAAAACCCAGAGCTGCACAAAAATTGCTGCATCATGAAACTACAAAGTTATGAAGTTTTTTTTTTTTTAATAACTCTTAAGTTTTATATGGGTATGAATAGCTAATTCTTTCAGAAATTATTAAGTGTTCTTTTCATTGTTTGCATCATATTAATACCTAGGGGACTTATTAATAGACCACGTCTCGAGCTGCTTTGTTTCTAGTAGCTGCTCACATAAAAGTGAGTAAATTCCCTTACATGGTGTCTTTGACTTTTAAAACCAGTCCAAATAGGTTTGGCTAAAGGCCATGTGGGTGAGGCCAATATTGTTACAGGGACTGAAAACTGGCCAGTAGACAGGATCCCATAACCTGTAATGAATGTACAGTGAGGGTCACACTGATGGGGCCAGATGAGGGGTAACATGGACAAGGCTCTGTGAGCTGAAGCTCCTGGAAGGCATGTGGTAGAAAGCTGGATGCTTAGAAAGGTAACAGTGTCGTGCAGCAGTGCATAGGAGCAAAAACAAGGGTCTGGGACTCATATGTTGTTAAAATTAATCTTGGAGACGCATCCAAACTTCTTACCTGGAAAAAAAAGGCAGTTGACAGACTACAGGCTCCTGATCTATGAAATTCCTTCTACGCTTTGGTTTAGCTTCTGCTAAATGAATGAAAGAGTCAGAGCCATTCCCTACAAAAAGAAAGTAGGCAGGGAGAAGACATTTTGGTTGTAACATCTATGCTTGAGGAGGAAGACATGGTAGTGGCCAAGGTCCCAATACTTTGGTCTTCTGCATCTTGATAGATGATTATTGCAGCAGTTGCCTCAAAAGTCAAGTTCCAAAGTCTTGAAATTGCAGGATATTGAGGGCCCCTAAGGCTGGTTAGAAGGGACTAAGGCTTTTCACTGGTCTCAATCTAGTCCACCTCAGTACTGAGGAGTGCCTGAAAGCTAATCCCATGATGAATGGTCTTCACAAATTTGGCTGTTCCTGGTCCACATCAAAACTGGCATTAAACAGCAGTCTCAATAAAAGATCAGAGGAACATGAGCCAACTTAGGCTATCACCTTGCAGATTGTGTTTGGGGTGCATTCCTGGGGCTCTGGGGGAGGCTTCTAATGCCACTAACATCTTTCCTTTCCACATGCACAGAGATAAAGATGGCAAGTTATCAGGGAGCAAAGCAATAACACCAAGTGTGTCATGAAGACTGACGGAACAGTGTATGCATCACCCTGAAATAATGAGATAAAGTGACTCCCAATAAGACAAAACCACAATACATGTTAACGAAGCTGAGGCTTCTCCTAATCCCATTCTGACTGGTTTTTTTTCACTCTTTCACTCTAAATTTTTTATTTAATATTTTCATCCTGAAAAAGATTAGCAGGCTGGAAAATTTTTGCCTGAACAGATAAACCTCTGCAAAGCTGCAAGCGACTGCAAAAGGGACTTAAAATGAGATGTGTCATGCATTCCTATGACTAGGAACCATTGCATGGCCTGTGTCCATTATGAATGAGCATGAATCACTCCTCACTTCTTTATGATGAAAATATGGCTTTAGAGAATTGAAATGCCATTTTCAATAAAGTTAGGATTTACTAAACTAAGCAAACTCATTTTCTCCCTTGCTGTTTTCTCACTTTGGACTTGTCAAGATTTTTCTCCCTATTTTTCTAAATTCCACTTTTACAGCTTAAAATAACACATGTTCATTTCATTTTTAAAAGTCAGAGAGTATACCAGTAGGATTTGAGGTCAATACTAAATTATCTACAACCCAGAAAGCTGAATAATAAGTTTTTGGGTTTTTTTTTTTTCATACCTGAAAAAAAAATTAGCCAAAAAAACTTGAGGATTCAGTCATGTGACTTCAACTCATCTGCATGTAAAGCCTGAAAATAACATCTTGGAGACCAGTCTGAAAACATATTGTGAAGCCATAAATAATATGTCTAGACAAACAAGTAGCAACATTCATAACAGTCATTTAAATGTGCACAAAAGGAAGCATATGGCTTCTATGGGAATGTATAGCTAAAAAAATAAATAAAAACTTACCATATTCAAGCTGGGATCTGCAGGTGAGCTGTAGGAGAGAATCCCCATTAGTATAGATTCTCTGAGTGGTGAATGAAAAACCCATGATATCTGCACATGCTGCACCAACACAACACACACTGAGGCTGTGTGAAACCAGTGGAGCTATCAACAAACATGACATGGGTTAACTGAAACCAGAATTTTGCATTCTCTTCTTTTACAACAAGGACAACAGGGTTTTGGGGGGTTGTTTATTTATTTATTTTATAAATCAATAGCTTTATAAACATACAAATGAACCAAATATATTATATTTGTGTTGAAATACCATTCTAAGGTTTTAGACTTACTTTATTGAGTTTACAGCTGAGTTTAGGAAACATGTAAAACTCAAAACACCCTAATCACAAAAACAGATCAGCTTGATTTTGCTATCTTATTCTGTAAAGAACACTATCAAATTTTAAATTAGATCCTTGGACTGAAGGAAAGCAAAGTAAACAAAACACAGGGTAGAATATGAAATGAATTTGTAAGGAGTCTCAAACACTTCTGTGTAGACAGGATTCAAAGTTACAGATCTTTATTTCCTTTGATGGGGGAAAATGCCAACTAAATGTTGGCTGTCATTCAACACAACACTGATTTTAAGTACACAAACATTTCGTCAGAGATAATCAAAGTGCAGAGATCAGTCATTTTGTTGTCTAGCTCTCATGTAAATAAAATGTTTTACTGAATCAGGGCCTTTATAGCTGGACTCTCTTCCCATCAAAATACACAAGATCAGTGATGAACTGTGAAAGACCAGGGAATCCATTGCTTTTAACAGTGTTAATGAAATTAAACTAACTGAACGTAAAATCAAATCTACCAAATACCAAGTGAGGTTCAGCCCAGTGGTTGCCCTCTCCTGAACACAGTTTAGCATGCCAACCCCCCTCAACCACTTCTCTTTCCATGGAAATACCCTTGTTGCTGTTCACACAAGAGAATGCGTCCTCATTGAGACTAGTTCCTACAAGTTCCAACTCTGGAAATCCTTATTTTACAAGATTATCCTGAGCTCAGAACTCACGTGGTTAGAAAACAAGCTCAACAATTCAAAACCACCAGCAAAAAAAATTTCAGAAGATAAACAAGTGACAACTCTCTACACAACAGAGCATTATATTTTTTTGTAATTCAGACATCTTGGGCTCAGCGTTTACACCAACATAAATCAGAACTGACTCCACAAAGTTATTAAAGTGTGTAACTGTTCTGGACAAGAGGTAAGAAATGTTTCAATACTCTTTCCCATCACTGGCCTATACAGAGCTGGTAACCAAATGACAATGTCCCATACCTTCCTGGCAGGGTTCTAAACTAAACAAAAAGCAGAACGTTAAACACACACAAATTCAGAACATTTGCCACTATTATCCAGCTAGTGGTGGGCACTGTAGCAGAGTTTGAAGAAGGTGTCTGATAGTTACAGTAGTAGGCTTCAAAGGCAGAGGACGGAGGGATTCCCTACCATGAAAATATTAGTAGTAATCTAGCTGATTTCCAGTTGTCTTCCAAAATGTTCTGAAAACAGCATTAGGAAGTCAAGACCAGTGATGAAAATCACTTGGTATGATAAACAACTAAGCTACAACTCTGTATACAACAGAGCTTTACGAGTGAGTTAGTCCGTAGTAAATAAATGGAACTGTAGCTGTCAGAAAGCGTTATAAGAAAAAGTGGTGTTGTTTTCCAGTTGTTCCCCTGGATTTTATCAGGCAGTACAAATCAATTATGTGGAAGTCAGTCCAAACTGAGGTGGTTTTTTGTTTGCTTGTCCCACTCTTCCTGTTTTTTGGAACAAAAACCAGGTGGACTTCTTTCACAACATTAAGTCCTACATAACAGATCAGGTTTTGTTGCTAGACACACTTCTGTGAGGCAAGGACAGCTCCAGAACATCCTTCCTTGCAGAGCTGAAAGTAGACTCAGGCCCACTGCTTCAGTCCAGAAACAATCCTGTAATGCTCTGAAGCACCAGCGTAGACTGGAAAATTGAACAGAGGAATCACCTTTCCCCTCAAATGTTACCTCTCACTTTGTAGATGTGACCATCATAATATCATCTGCTCCCAAAAATCCTCTAACCCACCAAACCTGAGAAATCCCCTCTGGTGCTCACTTACAGAAGCAGATACAGGAATATCTCTGCTGAAGTCCAAGAACATGCACTGGCCTGTCAGCAGTGCTGGGGAGAGGCTTGAAGTGTCCACAAACAATATTTGAATAAAAAGATTCATTTTTACCTTATTTTCCTGCATCATCTCCCATGCCAGTTTCTCTGCAGTTGTCCTCGTGACCCATTTTCTAGGCAGTTTCTGGACTCCATGTATGTGTAAAAACCACTACTTGCAACAAACTCCTTTAGAAAATACTCTGACAACTCACCCACTGATCTGTTTTTCCCTCGGTGTCCTTTTAGCAGGCAGTTAATTAAGGTAGCAGCAGAGACCTTTAAAGTGATACTTCTAGAGCAGTAATTACTAATACATTGCTCACAATAATTCTTCCAAGCAGAGATGACAGGGAAGGTGGGGTAAGGACTCCTCTGTTCTGATTTGTGTTTTTGTTGGATGTTTCAGATTTTAATGAAAAAATTGAGGGTTGCTTCAGTGTTTCATGAGTTCCCATTCCCTACTGACTTCATCCTTCTTTCTTTTCCCACTCAAATCCAGGCTGCTTCTAGTCTGGCTGCATCAGCAGGCTGGCTGGGGCAAGCACGCAGGGCTCCCTTTCCAGCAAAGGCTTGGGGTGGATATTCCAGGGAGCCTGAGGAGGACCCTTCACTGTTCCCATGGGCTGATGCAATTTCTCACCAACAGGAACCTCTTGTCGACAACCTTGTTCTTTCACCTCTTCTGCCAAAGACTTTTCTGCTCCATAGTATGTTAGAGGCTGTTCTTCTGCTGGAGAAAATGGGTATGTATTACTGAAATCCACCTGAGTTTTCACAACTAAGTGAAAAGTAAGCTAATGGCAGCTTCAAGAAAGGAAAGTACAGAATTAGGTTCAGAAAATTACGATATCAACTCATGTCAAAAGAAAAAAAGGTGCAAAGTTAAGAACTTGCTGAGAAATTTTTTTGTCCCAGACAAATGTCATTGTTTTCTCTTTTAATACATAAGAACAGAAAAAGCATGCCTGTGACAGGAAGACTACCTGCCTGGCAAAATTAAAGGCCCTGCTCCAAATTCCACAGATCTTAGATTTACTTGCATACTATAAAAACTTGACCATGTTATAAAAGACGCCAGATTATTTTCCAGTCTTGTTGCCTAAAATGGTTGAACTATTTTTGCTAAAATATTCAGCTAAGAAAAAAAAAAAAAACCTCAGACACCTGTCATGAGAAATTTCTGTTCCAATAGCTGGATCTGATAAAGCTATAAATGAAAACAGAGCCTCCTAATTGGAAACATCAGGCATCCTTCACTGGACAATTCAGTTCTACACGTGTTCACAATATTAGTCCAATCAAGTAAATGTGAGGCATATTTTCTACTGATGAATAAAGTGACTTCCCAACAGATGTCTAAGGACAGGATAGGCAATTTTGAAAGGCTCGTGAGATGCCTGCCCATTCCAGGATCCTCAAGCATTTGTCCTGGCTTATTTCTAAATGACTGAAGCAAACTGGGTCTTCTAGTTAACTTCTGTAGTTAGGAGGTATAAAATCAGGTTAAGGATATCAGTCTTTCTCCATCAGTTCTCACCACCTGAGCAATTAGGAGGTTCGGTTGTCAGCATTTCTTAAAACTCAGAGTGGTCTTAGCTGGTCAGCTGTGAGCCACAGAAGACCATTGTGTGCCTCTGTGCTGCCTGCTGCCTTTGCACCAGCGATGGGAAGCACGTGTTCATTCATCTCATCTTTGTTTAAGCACCAAACACACCCCAAGCAGTCAACCTCCTTGTTTAACAGAAAAAGCAGAGTTGCAGTTGCTGCTGCAAGACCAAAGATTTCTGGGGAAACCTGTACTGCTCACAACATTTCAGTTATCATGCCTGAATGAGTAAGGACTGTCAAAGTGTATCATTCCATGGACATATGTTGTCCATCAGTATGATGGGCATAACTTCACTTGCCATGAAACAGTTCTAAAGTTCTATATAAATGCAAAAATATGATGATATTACTCTCACAAGAAGCATCTGGCTTCTTAGGACTGTGAAAACACAGTTGTAGTGCAATTTCTCAAGAAGAATCTGCAAAGTAAAGCACTAACTGGTCTCTTCACAGCAATAAAGCATGTCTTCTATTGTGCACAGTGGCTTTAAACAGGCCAGATATATAATTTTGATTTCTTGGTCTCCTCCATAAGCCACTACTCCTGCTGGTACAAAGGTGAGGAGAGATCTAATAAAGAAGGAAATCCTACTCACCGTATTCTGAAGGACAGGCAGGATGAGGATCTGGTATCTCACACTCAATTAGATCAACTCCTTTAGTCTCCAGAGAACTGCTACACTCCTTAACAACCACAAACTGCAAATACATACAACAGGCACAAAATGTACAGAGCTCAAATTAATATAAAACAAAATGGCTTTTTGAAACCCAAGAGGAAAACTGGAAGGGCCACACACTCCAACCACAGCAGGGAGGGGAAGGTCATCCTGGCTTCTGAGATGACCCTTCCCCTCAGATAATTAAACATTTGAGCCGATGACAGCCCTGGTCTTCATTTGGGAAGTGCACAGTCCCAGTCTGGCAAAGAACTACCCGTTCTCTTTCTTTGCAAATCAGCCTTTCCAGATGCATGAAAAGAAGTTGATGAAAATCAATTTTCTCTCTAGTACTGAGGGCTGCTTTTGAAGTATTAGAGAGACCTGCAACCAGACAGCAGGAAACCCTGTCAGGCACAGGGAAGGAAGTGAGCCTCCCTTTCTGGCTCCCCACACCACCTGGGGGTGGGGGTCCATCATCCCACACTGACAGTGGAAGTGACACCTCGGAAGCAGAAGATGGGAGCCTCTGGAGGAATGTGCTGAAAAGACCAGGGGGAACAGATTAAAAACCACGGGTAGAGGAAAGCAGTGTGAAGTGCTGTGCTGCATTAGTGGAGAGGGAAAGAGGGATAGTCAGTAAAGGGGGATAATTAAAGACCAGAGGCAGGAAAGAAGAGAAAATGTCTGTAAATAAGATGTTCCAACAGAAGGCCTGACAGATTCAGTGGTCCAGGTGGGTAATTGGTGACTTTATGTGGATAGATCATAGATGTAGCAGGTGTGACTCTTTAGGCATCAGTTAATTTACATAAAATCTGTAGCTTTACAGCTGCTAACCCACATGTGACAGGCCCCTGGAGAAGATTCAGCTACACACAGTTCTGAAAAATATCTTTGACTGTGCAAAGCAAAACAATTGCTGGATGAAAAGTCTCGAAACAGCATCAAAATCCAGGCATGTGCAGTTTTCTAAGGCTTATATGTCCCTAGGACAAAACTAACTTTGATGTGAAAAAAATATTCGGGTATATCCTCAGCTAAATATAGCCTCACCTGGCAGAATAGAAGTAAAGCAAAAAGTGAGTGACATATGGACAACTTATAGTTTCAGTATCACGATACACAGCATTTGGTACGTGTGATTGTGTGAAAGCATGTTTTCCTCTTCATTAACATAGATGGGCAAGAACAAGACAATCTTTGCACTCTCTCTCCCCACCCTCACAAATCAGCAATAGCACTGTAGGCTACAAAGGAGTTTCATGAGCTCTTTATAGTTACTGCATAGACATCATCCAGTCCCCATATGAAGTAGTTCATTAGGATTATTAATGTTGTGTAAATTCATAGCACCCATAAACTTCCTCCCATACCTCAAGAGTTGAGGAGCTAGAGAGTTTTCAGTTTCCCTGATGTGGTATAATATCTTTCTTTGACATAAAGCTCCCCAGTAATCCATTTTAAGTGAACAGCAGACATGGACAACTTCCTGCTGCTTTTTGGCAGCTCTGCAGTTTCTAACCTGAGTGCATGAATGTATTAAGCACCAGTGAACTTAACACTCAGTGGCTACAATCAGCTCAGAGAAAAATCACATGCATGAAACCACAGGAATCCATTACTATGTAAGCAGCAATAATTAGCAAAGGGTCAGTGATTTCCTCTACCAGCCTGCAACGAGCCATTTGCAATAAATTACTTCAGTAATGTATTTGATGTCTCCCACTGCAAGAGTGCACGGTGAAATCTAACACAAGCATGTAATAGATGAGTAGGTTGGACTTGGTTTTGTTGATTCAATCCATTGCTTAGTTAATTACTCCTATGTCCAGCAAAAATGTCATTGACCACTAGCATTAACTGTGGGGACAACAGCAGGTGGGGACAGAGCTGACAAGCTGCAGGCCTCCTAGACCACTGCTCCCAGGCAACAAGCTGTTCTCTGTCCCAACAAATGTTTCTGAATTTTCAAGCTTCAGATATTTTGCAAGCTGTCGTTTTTGTCTCTCCTGTTCTCTCCCAGTACCTGGAAGAACAAAGTGCTGGGGATAAAAGATCCACAGGAGTATGCAGTCGACCAGCTAAGGAACAGTATGTTGTAACCAGGGTCAAGACAATTCAGTACTCCCAACATCTGTTTGATAGTGTGTGTCCGTGGCTACCCACTCACAAATCCTGCCAAACAATCTAAACTATGTGCAAGGCCTTCTTCAGGTTGATTAAAAATCCTTGGATTTGCACTATAAATATTCCATGATATTGAACCCCTCAGACTCCTCATCTCTTTCTGGACTCAAAGATTAGGAAGAGTGTCAAACTTCAGGCCATTTAAAGTCAAATTCTTTTGTGACCACGGCTACTATGCACACAGTTCTTGTACCTTTCCAGCTATAGGTGGCTGAGGAAGGCTTTATAAAACCTTGCAGCAATACCTGTACTGGAAAAACATGTGTACAGTTACTCCAGTTAAGAATGCATGTGCTTCACTAGAGCTTATTGCAAATCCCCTACGATTCTAAACTCTTCCAGTGGTCTTTTTCCCTGGCATATCTGTGCTTACTTTGAAGAGTGTGTGCTGCTTAGCTAATGTGATGCTACCTGGAGAGCAGCTCATTCAGAGCTGAATGGTATGTGTGTGCAGACAAGCTCTTGGGGTAAGTCACGCCATTCTGAGAAAGGAGTCTCAGGCTGGGCACAGAAGTAGCCACACCTGATGATTATGTCACTCTCGCCAGCTTTAAGTTTCAATTGCAATCACCCAGCAGTGTAATATCATTTTAACACCAGTGAGAATCAAGTCCTTAGATCAGATCAGATCTTATGGGGACAAATTCTCTGATGCAGATTCAAAAATGACAACAGAAATTGGCCAGTACAACCATGTCGTGATGGCATTTCTACCCACACCAGTACAAAACTGGTATTTTATATTCCCTCCCAAACTGCCCAACAGCATCCTCGTTGCTTTTCTTTACACGGCAGCAGCCTCTAATACAGAGACATTTAAATTTATCAACCCCCAAAATAAAGTTCAACATCTCATGTAGCACACACAGCACTTGGCTTCCCAGAAGCTTTTTTTATGGAGGGCATACTTTCCTGTGAAAATAACTCTGTGATATGCCATGTCATCACATTGCCATTTCCTTAATTTAGAACACAGTTCCCCAACTGTTGTGTTCAAAGCTAACAATAACACTGGCTAATGGTTGCAATACATCCAGGCAGCTGTGAACTTTGAGGGATAACAATGAGGTAAGATGAACTAGGGTTCACAGCAAAGCACTTGATGACTCTAGCAGTTATTTAATATATTTAAGATGTGAATTATTTGATGGATAATCTCAAGTGGATCCCTAACACTCTTTGATCCTTCCTGCTTCCCTCTCCACTTCACATTAATATAGTTACCCGAGACTTGTTGCTAGTAGGTGTCACGTTCTCATTGTCAGCAGGGCTGCCAGCATCTCTTATCGCTTCTGCATAGAGATTCTTCTTATAAAAGTTTTGACTTCTGCAACAGAACAAAAGCTGCAACAAATTACTTTGCTTTGGGAGGAACAGATGCTGCTTCCTTTCACACATTACTCTATAGGTATTTACAGAAGGGACATATTTTTTCTTTCATTGGTTTGAAAAGGCATATTGCTGTCAATGCCACACAGTGGTTAAAACAGAAACAGCTTGTCAGAAACAGAAGTCAGTAAGAAGTGAAAAAGTGTACTTTCTAATGTGTCATCTGTAAAGGCTCATTCATTAGAAACAACAATAGGGCTCATAATTTTAACTACCCCCTTCCATTTTCTTATATTATCCTACTCATAAGACATTCCTTTTAAAAAGAGCAGGGTTTCAGCCAATACAACGCACAGCATCTGTGGGTGAACTAAGCCATTTCCAGAAAAAGGTACGACCAACAGAATTAGTTCAAGGGGGAAAAAAAGCCAGGAATACAACCTGGAGCTGGAAAAGCATACAAATAATCAGCTCTAAGTGGCTATAAATTCAAAAAATTGTATTTTTGCTGTTAAACAGTAATCATTTATAAGACAGCATTAAAAGCCCATATAGGCTTAGAAAACATGATAATAAGAAAAAGAGCTCATTTAAACTGTTTGACATCCCAATCAGTACATCTTTACATAGTTTTTTTCTCCTCTTAGACATCAACTAACAAAATTAATGTTATGCTCTTCAAATTCCAGAAGTCTCAGTGTATAACATCCTTTACTTGATCTATTTTAAATGAAATTTAATAGACATGTACCCTAAAAAAATAAGAATTGTCCTTTATTTCTGCATCGCATGCATATACTAACTGGGAAAGTGCATTTGCTATAATTATCATATGTTGTTCCCATCCTGAAAATACAAGGTAAATAAAATTTGCTTTTTGCTAGAAAAGTAAAGGATCCATTTCCACCACAGATTTTCAACCCAGATTCTCTACAACTTGTTCCTGTATATTCAAACATTAAAATAAAAAAAATTAATTCTCCAACCAAGACCGAGACTGTTAATACAAAATCAAATATGTGTCAGATCTAAAGGTATATCCACAGCAGAGAATGCTGAGAAATAAGGTAAATTAATCCACTTTTGACTTTTCCTGACACTGTGGCAAGGCTGTTGTTCATGTTTTGTCACCTGGATACGCCCATCCTGCAGTGCAGCTGATAGTGCTGACAAAACTCTCCCCATTGCTCACGAGTTATAGAATCCATTGCACAGAGCTCACACACAGGCATGGTCCTCAGCGGGATGCCCCACTCAAGAGGATCACTAAATCTACATCTTACTTTACAGCCTGCAGAGTAACAGATGCCAGATGGACTTGGCGGGCATGGGAGTCTTCGTATGTGACTGAGCACAAGCAGACGAGATAGTGGAGTTTAGTTGACTGAGCATGGGCAAGAGGCCAAGAATTTCTCAGCCTTGATCCCAGTCCTACTGTCAATTTTTGCACAGCCTTGGCCAGTTGAGGTGGAGGGATTGTAGATGTTCAAGCAGTGATTGAGATTTTGTTGTTGTTGTTGTTGGAAAAGAGTTGTTGCTTCCCAGGGAAGACAGGAAACTTGGCATCCTGTACAGGCAGACTACTTAAACCTAACATTAAGAATAGCACAATGCTCTTGAGCAGACAACAGTCATTGAAGAACCCAACACAATACTTTGGTATTCCTGGCCTCTAGCTCACACATTTTTCAAACAGGCAGGTGTAGATCTCCAGCTTCATTTCCTCCAATTAAAAGGAGATAGGTGTCTTCATTTTACAGAGGAAGGAACAGGATTATTACAGACTTAATAGTACATTTCAAAATATAGTAGATTATATGAAAAAGCAGTATAGTAATTTCAACTCAAATGCTGGCTTCCAGACTCCTGTTAAATAGGGATTTTAAGTCAGTGGTTTCATTTTGATCTAGTTACACTGGTAATAGCTGCAGTAGAAATTCAGTCAAGCATGTAATTGAAAACTTCTTGTTGAGGTAAACAGTTATAGTGATCAAAAGTATTTGGCAAGAAAGAAAGGTAAATCAGGGAGAAATGACAAAAGAAGGAAAGGGAGAGAATTAATAACACCTTAAAATCAACCACATTCTGGCTTTTATTCATGACAGTTTACATGTCTATTCTGTATCGTTCCACTGATTAGCTTTGGAATCTCAGGTCATGAGAACAAACCAGGCTGTACTTAGCTTTAATTCTGGACTTCTACCATTAGTTAATATAAAATAAGAACCATGGCAGCTTTTCTACTTTCATAGATTAAATATGCTAGGAACAATTAAATAAGAATGAAAACAAAATTATCTTCCATAGTTTACTTCTTTTGTAGCTTAATTTTTTATGCCTAGGAGAGTCTAATTTTAAAATCAACCTCAACACAAACAAAACCCCTGCACACAGACAGCAGGTTGGCATGCAGCAGGAGATTCTTGATTTGGCTGCTGTCTATTTGTTTGTTTACTTTTAAATATAAATATGCATTTAAACAGGAGCCTCTGAGAACAGTTAACTGCCAAGGTCATGGCCAAAAGGTTCTAACTTATTAAATGCTGTATATCCAAGGGACATCGATGACATTTAATTTCACATCAGACTGGGTTCTTAAGTAGTGACTGTAGGGATTCTTTTTTTGCCATGAGAATTCCAAACCTGCACAATTCATTACAGCCATGGAAAATGCCAGGGAATACTTTTACAACAGATGTGCCTTAGGCTCACAACTCTGAATTCATTATTTCTACTGCCAGGAAAACTGCTTTCATGTTCATCACTGTGCCATTTGCTATTGGAAGGTTAGGATGCTGCTTTTCTCAACGGCAAGGACATTTTCTGGTGCCACTCTGCACTGAAAGGGAAGCAAAACCAAACTAATGGGATAAATAGCAGAGAAGAGCCAAATCTACCATGAGAGTTTCAGAAATCTAAAGCTCTTAAGAGAAGCCAAGGAAGAAGTAAATAACATGCTCCTGAACTCTCTCATCAGTATGTCTCCTCTTCAAACCTAATAAGGTCTATTCTTCCTCCCAGCCACATGTCACTCACTAACACCAATGTGAGTTCTATAGGCAAGGGACACACCAGAACTTTCTGAATTATTTATGGATCCAATTACTGAAAAGCAAAAGAATAGCAAGGATGATATGGTGATTTCCACAAGCTGAGGAACAAGCTGCTCGTGTTCTTTGTCCTAACCCCTCTGTGAAAATCGACAGCGCCTCTGTCCCTGTGCCACACGTTCACAGCCCATGTCTGGAAGCAGTACCTGTGGCAGTAGACAGCCAGGGACCCCAGCAGCAGCAGGAGCACCAGCGCTGCTACGCAGACGGTGATGGTGATGTTCCACATCTTCACCCGCTCAGTGTGCTGCTGCTCCCACCACTCCAGATCGCTGAACTGACACCGCTCCCCAATGTAGCCTGTCACACAGCTGCCAAAATGAAGTGAGAACACTTTGTAACCAGTGGAGGAAAAAAAAAAAAAAAACAGATCATCACTTCAGTCACATTGTGTATTGATTTAACATTGGCAACTGCTACGGAAATATCTGGTTGAATTTAATAGTGGTGATGACAAAATGACTTTAAGGGAATGGCTGCATCAAAACCTGTAGAATTCAATATTAAAATACTTTTTTTTTTTTTTTTACTGTAAAGCTATTGAATGATTTACAGAGGGATTAAAATTTCCAGACTCCAATGGGTAAAGAATAGAAAAAATAATTTTGTCTTAAATCTTGCTGTGTGATTAGTGTATCCCTAAGATTTTCCTTTTGCTGTTCCCAGCAGCAAGCTTCCCTTTCTCTGAAATGGGTAGTATAGGACTTAGTCCTATTTTCTAAGTGATTTGGTTAAGGGAATCAAATCTTAATCTGAATCCTTTAAAATAAAAGATAAATGAAAGTGTCTAAAAAAACCCCAAACCTTGTATGGGTTAGAAAAATCTTCATCATTTAAATTAATTTTTCTTCTGTAGGTAGTTATTGTTTGTTTGATATTACCACTGTAAAACTCAACACAAAAATATCACTGCATGAAATCCTCAAATCAAAATTACTATGAAGTGAGAAATATGTCAAAAAAGAATCTCAGTTTTATTGTCCAAGGCGAGAGACACAAAAAAGGAAATAATAAACATAAAAAATGAAAAGTCTGCTCAATTCATAACAACCTCCCAGCAACATAGACTCAAATCCTTCTCAAAGTTCTTACCTGTCTAGTTTTACCCAAGTAAAAAGAACTAGTTAAATGAGCAAAGAAAGCAGGATTTGACTGGTAGCAGCTTTTACTTAATGTCCTTAAAAGGTTATATCAGCATTCATTGTTAAATCAGGCACAAGCACTCTCATTCTGTCACAAATTAGGATGTACATATGTTGTAAGGCAGGAAAAATTATATTTTTTAAATGTAAGATCACAATAAATTCCAAACAAACTAGATGATCCTCTAGCCAGTGTAAGAGCTTCTAGTAATTAAAATAACAAATCACATTCGGTATGTGATTTTTGGTAGATAACATTTTTCCATTACTTGGATTTGGTAGTTCATCTATTACTGCCTACGTGAATGAATGCTGCCATCTAGTGAGAAAACAGCCATGGGAGCTTTCAGCAAGGACCACGCACAAACCCTGGCTCCCAAGAATACAGATAAGCATGGATGTGTTCTAACATTTTAATGGCTTCCACTTCCAGAACTGAAGAATATGTATGTTTGGATACTTCCTATGCACAAATAAAAGAACAAAAGAAAAGGTGACCCAATTTGAATGGTCTGTGGTTGGAGACTCTTCCGTTTCAAGAAGGGAAACTCAATGAGGTGAAAAAAGATAGTTGTCAATGCCTCTAAAATTTACCCTAGAAATTCATTACAAATACCAGAGATGAGTCCATCTCCTGTAAAGGCTTTGACGAGGTTAGGAAATCCACGGCACAAAGCATCCACTTCATTGCCATGTAAGTACCTGAGATGCATTCTTTTCATATCCCTGCAGGTACAGAGGTCTGTAGGCAGGTGAGACCACCCATAGTTGAAAATAAGAAAGCCTAGAGTTTGGCAGTGCTTGCAGGAATGGTCCCTGCAGTGCAGTACAGGGTAGATCTGGGTAAATTGTAGGTCAAAGAAACCCTTCAGCACAAAGCGTGTTCCCCTCACTCCAGGGTTATACCAGGGCCACTCACATTACTGAGGCACAGAGGAAGATTTGCCTGCTACAAAACAGCATCCATCCCCTGCACAGGTCCTCACTTACCAGGTGAGACCACAGAGGAGAAGGCAGGCATTGGATTTGTCCCACTGTAAACACTTTAATAGTCGATTCTGAAGAAAGATATAACACAGATTCAAATATAGTCAAATTACACCACCTCCAGCACTAATGGTTTGGAAGAAATTAGTACCCCATGGGACTGGGATATCACATCAACGAGGCCAAGGCTAAATTCTGGAAATAGGAGGTCCTCAGTTTTTATCAGTAACTGCAACTGGGGAACCAGGAACTAGGCTTTACAAAAATATTGATAGAAAGAAGGAGGTCTCATTTTTGATGTCTCATTGTTTTTAGAAGACTATCATGTTGTACCCTTTCTGCCAGGGGCCAAGACTGCTCAAGCTGTAAGGGAAGATACTGACACCAGGCTTCTCCCAGTCAAAGAAGATGAGACAGAGGTGTCTTCTTCCACCCCAGTGAGCGCTACACATGAACAGCAAGGCCAACAGGGAGGTACAAGGCAGCAGAATATGTGCAGGAGAGACAGCAAGCAGCTCTTTCAGAAAGCCACGAGCACTAGGGAATTTAACAACTTCTGTCACATTTCCAAAGCAAAGAATCAAGTGCTTAGGGAACAAATCCAAGCCTACTATTAATAGCAACATGTGTGAAGGGAGTGAACACCTTACGGATAAGAGCAGTGTCTAATGATAATTGCTGGCATGAGTGATGAACAGGTAATTTATAGACAAATGCTTCACTATCAGCACTCAGCTGAGCCCTAAGGATATCATTCATCAGCACAGGCAATGCACATTTCTATACTCACTTGCAGGCATAGTCTTGCAGATCAGAAACATAATTGCACACCCCACCATGGAGGCAGTACGACTCATATGAAGGAGGGCATCCTGCAACATCACCTTGCACAGGGTGCGTAGAGAATTCATTGCTGACAACAGTGGGGGACACAGTAGACTCTGAAATACAGGATTTCACAAGGACATCTCAAACTTCTGGCACCACTGGCAATGTGATCTTACAAAATAGTTCCAGAACTTCAAGATAGGAAAAGTAGTCACAAACTTTGACCAATTGCTTCTGTTTCACCTATTTGCTTATGTTGCTTAGCAAATTCTGGCACACAGAACTTCAGCTCAAACATTAAACATGCTTGATTCTAGATTTGCAAGTCCCACAGAGGTTAGATGCATTCTGTCTATGTAGATATGTGAGTACAGCTCTGAAATAAAACTACACCAGCTGTCTAGGACTTAAATTATTTTTGCAACTTCTGCAGCTTTAGGATAGGGTGAATCTCTACCATGCATAAAGTACTGGAGTCAGATGTACAGGTGAAGAGCGACTGTATTTCACATAATTGGATCCCAGACTGAGAAGTTTTCGTGTGCAACTTGTCATTCCTGTGCAGATTATTTTTACTCCACTGCCATGCAGTTGATTCCATCTGTGTGTGACTGCAGATCATATTTTTTATTGTTTCAGGTAACAGCATCACTGGGGAAGCAGGGAACTCTACTGAACCAGCTCTTCAAAAGGGTTCTGTAGCCTGCTCCAAGTGCCACACACTGTCACCTACACAGATATCCAAACTAGCTGGTTTTAAGGGTGCCTCTAACATCTCTGCACAGTATGACCTACAGTGCAGACACACCCTTACAGAAAAGGAGCACTTTCTTGCCTACTTTGATGCTACAGCAAAATCTGTAAGTCAGGACTAAACATCTACATGGCAAAGAATCTCTGGCAGTGTGGCTTAGTAGAAATGTGCTTAATCACACCCATACATTTGTGGGATGTTTTATGACTCACACCAGTTTTATTGCAATACTACCTTCGGTGACATTTGGGTTTAAAATTTCATTTGCATGAGAACTGCCACAGCAAAGAGCCTGAATGGAAAGGGATGAGAGATTTTAGTGAACCTCAGGTGTGACTGCATGCTGGAAAGAAAATTTCAGCTTCCTAAAGGAGCTTATTAGGCAAAGAACTAAAACAGTGTGCTAAAACCCATGAAGACATGGGATTGGACTTACAGCTGAGAGACCTACAAGGCACTACACTTCTGAGTCATGCATCATTTAAAAATCATCATTTCCTGAGTGACACCTGAAACTCCTGAAAGCTTAAGTAACTGAAAAGGGGATGGGGGGATGCTGATAGGTGTACTACTTTAAAAAGCCATAATTTCCTTCTGGTTTTCTACAGAAACAGATCTGTAAGAATCACACAGCGTCCCTTCATCATCAGACAGTCACTTGATCTGGAGTAAAATTCACTCCCATGAAGAAGGATGACATGGAGCGAGATGATGAGTCACTCAGCTCCACATTTTCAGAGAATGTTGCTGTCACATTGAGGCAATGAAGTGGGGATCAGATAGTCACTAGTGCTGAACCTTCAGCAGCTCCCTTCACTAAACAGTGAACCAGATTTTCTAAAGAGTTTCAGAGCTCTTCTGAAACATTAGCCCCTAAATCTGAAAGATGAGCTTATTCTGAAGAATTAAATGGGACTGAAATGAGGTGCAGTTCTTGTGCTAGCCTTCTGCACAGGAAGTCTGAAAAATGACAGACTGACATCACATCCAAAAATGTTACCTTCAAGGAGCATTTTATTTCTGCTGTTGATTGTAAAGGCCATTAGATAGATGTGTCATTACATTTAGACAGTAAAAGAACATCACTGAATCTTGATGTAGGTATTTTCAAACTCAACTTGGATCTGGTCACCTTTGCCCACCTCAAAACAGCCTCCTAGAGCAAAGCTAAATAGATCCACAAACTGCCCAGTATGTCACTATACAGAGTTTCACTAATGTCTGGGCTTAACTATTTGTACAAGAGCACAGATCTTAGTAAAGGGCCACTTCATTTTAGTTCCTCTCTCCATTTACTCACCACAACCGATGCCAATTCCAGAAGCACATGAGCAAGTGAAGTTTCCTTCTGTATTTGTGCAGGTTATATTCTCTCCACAGGTGTGGGACCCCATCTTGCACTCATCAATATCTGTCACCCAAACAGTCTGCAGTTAGAAGAATGAAACACCTCAGAGCATCAGTTAAAAGTTGCAGCATTGCAGTTTCCAAGCAATGGGGAAAAACACCAGACACTTTCCCTCTGCAAATATGCCTTCACAGAAAACACAACAGCAAAGCAAGCAGCATACTTGCCAAGCAATCACAGCCTCCTCTGCTTCTCAGAGCATGTGACACTGCTGCAGAAACTCTCTACAAGGAGAAGAGGGGAAAGGCTTCCCCATAAGTCATGAGTACAGTAGAGTTGAAGAGAAGACTTATTTGTACTAGATTTATTCTCCTGGCATTGCCAGTCCCAGCTTGTACCCTGGGTGAGTACTGAGAGTACTGTTGGTT
Organism: Megaceryle maxima; assembly: GCA_024605025.1. Classification (NCBI taxonomy): domain Eukaryota; kingdom Metazoa; phylum Chordata; class Aves; order Coraciiformes; family Cerylidae; genus Megaceryle; species Megaceryle maxima. The sequence goes on from JANHGN010009853.1 coordinate 146,355, forward strand.
GGCATTTGTGAATTAAGACAGCAGAAGGGTTTGGGAATGGGGGGTTACCCACCACTGCACCACCCAACTGGTCCAGCCTCAACAAAAATGTTTAGACAGAAGGAAAGGGTCTAGAAACCTACAAGTTCATTCAGTTTGTCTAAACAGTTAAATGAAGTGGGCCTCTGAATTATTATGAAGAGGTTCCCTGAGTTCAACAAGAGAAATTATTGCTTAATCCACCGGGACTTTTTCTACGCTAAAATTAGCAGGATCTGGCACAAAACAGCACAGAAAATTCAGAGCACTTTTAAAAGCAAAAATACAGGAACAAAACTGTGGCAGAATAATCCAAGAAATGTGATTTCAGTAACACCACATGAACACATCTTGTACCATCTCTGGCTGTACTGACACATTTCTGGACACTGTGCATGTGGTGCAGGTGTCTAAAACTGAAGCACAAAGTCACCAACCAGTTTCTGCTCTTTACAGTATATTTCAAGTCATCAAACACAAAATTAGTTTCAATTCTGTTTAACATCATAACAATGCATCATTTACAAAATGCTGTGAAAACACATCACATTCTGGACTTAAAGACTTCAGGAAGATGATGGACGGGTTTTCAGTAACAGTGTGAGGTACCACAATCATCCTAGCTGAGCAGCTATACCACAGTCAGTGAGAGCCCAGGGCTTCCTGGGGACATTGTAGGTGGTGTTGGGACAGCGAGAGGAGCTTGTCACTCTGTCTGCACTTCCAAACATTCTCAAAGACAAGAGCTCTGGATCTCTGACCATTGATGGCAGAATGCTTTCTCAAATCTCCTGCTTCTGATACTTTCCACACCCTGCCCATAATAATGATATTGTTCTTAAATTTTCAGTCATTCTTACCTGTGTTGAAGAACCAAAGTCCAGGAAAGACTAGATATGAATTGGTCGAATTGAATGGGCTTTTAATGAGGTTATAAAGGAAAAAAGCAAAAAGAAAAGGACAAAAGAGAAGCTGAGAGTCTTATAAAGCCCTGAACAAACTATCTGCTTGTCAAATACTGAGGGGGAAAAAGCTTTCTTTTCCTTCATATTTACTGGTAAAATGGATTTTAAAAAAAAATTAAGAAATGTAGGGAATGAACTAAAGACCTGGCATTAAAGCTGGATGGGAAAATCAGTGGGTCTGATTATTAACAAGACTCTAAATGTACTCAAGTTGTCAGTGTCAACACCTTGAACCTCATGCCTATTAAACAGTCCTGGAATTATTTGATGAGCATTATGACACACTCAATACCTGCTTTCGTTTATATTCATGGCAACGATTTCCAATAAAGCTCTACTGCTTCACCTCCACTTCCCTCCTCCCCTTCACTCTTCCTCTCTCTCCTGCTGGAGCTACTAAAAAGAGTGCAAACACTGAGGGGAGATATCCACTGACAGCTACAGGCTTTGCATATTGATCAGTCACTGAGGTTGCCACACTTCAAACAGGAAAGAAAGAATCAAAAAAGAAGAAATGATAGATGTCAGCTGTCTGGAGGAGCCACTGTTAGGATCCCTGCCCCTACCAGATTTTTCAAAAAGAACCAGAACAGCTCATTTGACAGCTTCAAAGCTTGACACGAGGCTAGCCCAAATCATAAGACTTGCTCATTCATCCTGCCCCAGCCTTCCAGACACAGCACAGCTCTCACGCATGCTTGTACCATAGCAGTGGACCCCATCTCCAGTGTAGCCCTCCAGGCATTTACAGACGTAGCCCCCTTCGGTGTTGATACAGCTCGACACGTTTCGATTACAGCCGTCCATATGTAGAGCACACTCGTCAACATCTGTGAGATGGGGGACATGGGTCATGAAACCATCAGGTAAATCAATGAAAAGAAAAGTCTGCATCGTGAATCTCCCTCAGACTATGCTGTCACTTGTCATTTGTGCAACTGAAGCAAATGGACAGAGAAGGGTTTTGTGGTCTTTTCTTGATATAAAACTTGATGGGAATATTCTAAAGAGGCTAAGACAGTCAATGAGCTATTTTTATATAGGGACCTAGAGGTTCCACCAATACCACTTGCTTCAAAAAAAAACCCAAAAAACCTGTTTGGAGGGAATAACCCTGTTCAGAATTAGCCTTATATTCTTAACTCTACACAGAAAGAAACTTTGTTTTGAGTCAGAACACATAAGCTTGGGAAAAAAGCTACCACAACAGTAAAAAAAAAAAAAAAAATTACACCAATTTCACCTTTCAGGTTTTTTTTTTTTTCTTCCCATAGCAATATAGACTCCTGTGAGTTTTCATGCTTAGCCACCAAATGGTAAATTGTTCTCTTTCTAATGCCTTCTTGTCTTGGGATTTATGAGAGAACAAAATACTTCCATTTCTGTGGTATGCAAGCCCAAAAATTTACAGATCACTCTGAGCAATGCGTTGCCTGATTCTTAGAGTCTCTTTCTAGTGCTAGAAAGAAACAAGAGCAGCACTTTCATAAAAAGCATTATATCAGGAATACTTATCTTTAAGAGATTCCTTAATATGTACTTCTAAATTATACATCAACTACCATATCTATGGACTGAGCTTTTATAATTAGGTAATTTTTACAAATAAACACATTATGCTTTCATTCCTATTATCCCTATTATTACTTGTTAATATTAATAGGATTAACACTCATGACTCAGGGGAAAATAAGGGATGTGATAATTAGCCATTTCATCTCAAATGCTCTCTGCTCATCATCCCATTGAAAACAAGCAGTACCATTTTGCTGTGGCTCAAACAGCACAGGTGCCAGTGTGAGAAAAGAGAGATTTTTCTTCCTCTCCCCTAGTCTACAGTTTTCCAGAGGGTTGTATTAATGTCTTTCATTACCATAACATGATTTCCCTTTTCTGGTAAATCCGTTCAAACATTGGCACATAGCACCATCTTCCAGCAAAACACACTGTGCATTGACATCACATTCTAGTGCAGTGCAATCATCTTGATCTACAGCACAAACAACACACAAAAACAACAACAGCAGAAAACTCAAATCAACACTAGATGAATTTGGATAGATCAAAGAAGACACTGTATTAAAAAAACCACCAACAACCAACCAACCAAAAAAACAACAAGAAAACCAGAACATACAGTCAACATTTGAAATGTAGCTCTCCAGGGTTAATGGTGACAAGTCAGTACAACCATGAAGACTGTTGTCTTTGTCTAGATGGAACTGAACTGTCATTTAGAATCAGGATTTCTGAGTACTGTGTGCAAAACCCATTGTACAATTCAATGATCTAGTGTCACTGAACATATGTAGAACTCAGTGGTTTTACTTGTTTTGCTCAAAGGGACAGACTTTTCACAAGTGTTGCAAATTAGAAATGTTATGTTCTCTAGACCTGGGTAACATTATCCACTTTTCTGGATATAGTGAAGCAACATGGAGACAAACAAACAAAAAAGCAGTCCAGCCTGGCATAATTGCATAGACCCAACTTCTTGTAAGAGGGCTAAGAGCATGAATGACACCAGTCTTGACACTTCTTTTAGGGCCTTAGATTTCTTTTTTCTGTTCTGTAAAACTGTCCAGAACCTCTCAGTAAAGGGAAGGAAGACAATCATCAGACTCTACCTGATACCATGATTTCAGCCATCAACAAAATGCTGATTTTCTGCTTTTTCCCATTGTCCATATCCTTGAATATCCCACTGCTTTGTGTGCTCTGGAGCAAGGTCTCTGGTGTTGGCATCAGCCCTACCTCCTTGTGCACAGAGACACTTCCTGAAAAAGACAAGAAAAAAATGATGCAGACTCTTGAAAAATCTACTGAACTAGCTTTGTGATTGCCCAACACTCATTTACCTTCAAGTAATCATGGTGGTTTCCATTTAAAATAAACATAAGTATCCTCCCAGACCAGCCTGTTTCTGGCCTAAAGCCCCTCACTGGTAGGTCTTCTCAAATACAAAAGGCAAGGAATGCAACTCATTGCTCATGACACTCATCAGCACTACACCCTTCTCCCTTACTGCTAGTAACCCAAGGGAAAAAAGACAATCAGGCAACTTGTTATTGTCCCAGGACAACACCAGTGTTTTCATTCTTCACAGAAACCATCATCTGTCACATAGAGCAAGGTGACTATTTTACAATGCTTCGTGTCAGGATCCTGAAGGGTTCTGGGAGGGTCTTTTTTGGAACCAGAGGACTGTACCTGCTGGTGTGTGGGAAGCATCCAGAGCATGACAGCTGTTTCCATCTCGAGTTTTCTCAAATCCTGGATGGCACATGCAATGGGCGACTCCAAAATTGTTTTCACAGATCTGATCACAGCCTCCATTCTCATACAGGCAAGGATTTGCCCCTAATGCAGAAAAACAGGCAACTTAACAAGCCGCTTTTTCAGTCAACAGCTCTTTTTAGCTGTGCAGAGTTGGAAAAAGAATAAGGACTGAAAAAAACTAGAACATCCCTTTTTTTTTTTAATTAAAACAGATGCCTACAGTAAAGCAAAGATAGATCATCTAGCCTCTGGCAGAAAAGCAGATTCACGTACTCTCTATCTAATAAAAGTATCTTTTTTAACTTTAATTTATTTCCTTTATTATTTCTCCTTTAATATTTAGAGTCCTAACATTCCCTGCAAGGACATAGGGAACCTGTGATTACCTTCTCTCAATCCTGGCCTATTAAGTTACTTTTTTTCTGCTTACAGGGAGATGGTTCCAAACAGAAAATCAAATTATTTGATCCAAAACTGATAAATCTTACAAAATCTTTCTCCGTGTCATTTGTTGTTATTTGTGTGTGTGAGGAGTGCTAATAAACTAGGATAAATAGGAATTAGAAGACTAACGTAGCCTCGTGGCAACTGATCAGCATCTATTCTTGGGCATGATCATAAATATACAAACCCTGTTAGCATTCCTGGGACACATGCCCAGATGATGTTTTCAATAAATGCCAGTCAGACTGTGCAAGGCCTTTCAGAGAGCCTATTTCAGAGAAGATAATCCTCTCCCCAGGGACATCTATTCTACTGATATCAGTGAACAAGAGCAGGCTGGAAGGGAATGACTGCTTAATTTTTGCAGTATACCTGGTTTCGCCAAAGGATGAACTACAACCATTGATGAGGGTCTCAGCATGCTGCCTCGAAGACGTACCCTGTTTTGGCCGGTCTTCTTGTCCACCCTCATTAGTGATGGCCTAGCCCAGTCAGAAAGCCAAAGGTGATCCTCAAACACTGCTACATCAAAAGGGTGGCCTACAAAGAAATTAGATTTCTCATTTGCACATCTGTAGAACATACACAAGAAACCATACAAACAAAAGTAGTATCTGCATACGGGTCTAGTTTGAACATAGCAGGACAGCTATAGTCACTTCTCCACTTCTATGTCTCATGGGGATGGGTAAGTGTCCATGCACGATGGACCATGGGCACGTGTTATTTATACTCTTAGCAGAGGAGACTATGACACTTGGCTCAGTATAGTCTCTATACTGCTGGTGATCTCCAACCAGATCAAACATATAAGATGCTTCTACCTCAGACTTCATAATTTCTTGAAGCAGCCTTTCAGAAGTTGGGTACCTCCCTCCTGTACCAGTAAGTGGCCCAGCACAGAGCTGCTGAGGTACACAGCTCCTTTTGCAGTCCTCACATGACAGGGAGGAGGGGAGCTCACGACATCTGTTGTCCTGCAGAAGCGTATTGGCACAGGCTACAGACACTAAAACCACCGACTCATGGTATGGCTCCAACCCAGCGTGTGGTCTCTGCAAGTGCCAGAAGTGCACACAAGTGCACTTCAGTGGTCCAGACATACGTACAAACACACACAGACATTCATTAGCCAATTCATCACAGTGCAAAGTCCAAGAGGGGAAATAATTTTCCTCCCTTCAGCCAACTAGCAGCAGCAGCCAGCTGACTAAGAGTAACAGCTAACACAAACCACAGGATACCAGAGATCATCCAGATTATCTTTTTTCACTGATTATAACAGGAATCTAGATACCAGTTTAGACCAGGCACCTAACACTTACATGATTAATAGTAGGGAAGAGAAATCTCACCCTAAATTCAGAGTACAGCAATTTTTCCTTGGTAGCACAACATCATCTGCACTAGGAAATCCCAGATCCCAGAACCAGCCTGGCTACCAGAAAGAAGCTCAGAAATTCAGAATCCAAAGGGCACTTTCATATATAAAAGCAGACTGACTTACAGAGATATAAACACCTCTGCAAAATGATTCTGACTCTTTTTAATATCTCTGTCATGATACAAAATTGTCATTAGTAGGACTATGCATTCTTTCTATACATTCAGAAACTTCCTGCTTTCAAGATTGCCTTTGGGGAAGCTTTTTGCAATGAAAGGCGAGAGCAAAATACTGTTCTTCTACAAATGTCCTGTTTTCCCATCTGGTTTCAGAGCGAGTGCTTCCTGGCTGAAGCAGGTTTGCTTTGTCCTGGTCCTTACTCAGTCTGAATATGCACCTCACTTTGTACCACTGCAGTCTGAGGCCCTCTGAAAGGTATGTTTTGTAGGCACACGACTGTATGATCTGTGGGTTTAGGTTTTTTTGATGTAGACCTCAACTAGGTGATGTTTAATTTCAGTAATGAAATAGGGATTCCCAGGAGGATTAGTTTAAAACATAAATATCAAAGCCAAGCAAATAAAACAACAGATAAATTAGAACCTTGGAGAAGGAGTATGTGTTGGTATATCTTAACTGAAAAAACCCAACACTCCTACATAAGAAAAATTCTAAGATACTGTGTAAGTGTTCTTAAGTGTTGTGTTGAAAAGCAGATTGTTGTTAACACTTCACTACCTTCACCGAACCACTCTCGATCACTGGGTATGGTTCTCACTTTTGCTTTCCCTGACATTTCAGCAGCTAGCCCAAGATCGAGATACCATCCCCATCCACACACAATTTTAGGATCTACATCTTGCACTGTCAACAAACAAGACTCCACTTAGACCAGCAATTCCTTAACCTCTTGACTTATAAATATATTAAGGATTAAAAACAGAAGTGAAGTGTCATCAATGGAAATAGGAGGAATAGAACCCTTCCCACAACAGCGCAAGCCTGATCCACTGCATGAGTGAAAGGAATGGTGGTGGTGTTCACTGCCTTGGGTGGGTGCTTATGGGCTCTTTTACTTACAGCTGAAAATGGGGTTAGAAGAAGAGCAGAAATAATTTAATCTACCTTGCATGCAGCTATACTGATGAATTCTCAGTACAGGGGCACTAGAGGGAGCTGTTGTAATAAAAATTCCTGTCACAGCAGAATGCCCATGAAGAGGTGGCACCTTCCCATCCTCCGGTGTATAGCTGTCCAAAACAAGAAGCTGAATTCCAGTCTCACTAACAGCAACAGCAAAACAGCACCATATCAAGTCTCCTCTCTAAATTCATACTCCGATAGGTCTGCATTTAATCTCTCTCACTTCCTTCCATACGGGTGTTGATGTCCTTTCCTCTCATCTCCAAACAGCTGTATCACTGCACCAAGCCTACCTCCCTGTGTTTCTCCAGCACTGCTAGCTCTCCTTCTCTGTCTCCTCACCCCGAGACACTCTCTCACTCCTTGTGGAGAAACAAAATGAAACTTTCAGCAGGCTTCAAGGTCCTCCGTTGTAAGTCACTTGCAAGGTGTGGCATAAAGAGGAATATGCACAGCGGGGTCGGGGGGGAGAATCACTGGAAAGTCACTCTGCTCAGGGCTTTTTATGTCTTATCAACTGGAGAACACTACCATTACCTCACTCTGTTCACCTTCAAACAGGTGGGAGGGCATCTGGCTTCAGAGATGAACACAAGCATTTTGCAGAGCACAGAGTATAACAACAGCTGCTTCACAGTAACCATAAAGTCTGTATCCATGGCAGTCACGGTATTGAGCCAAGAGTCCTCATTCTGCCCATGTTCTGTATGCACACCTACACAATGCTCCCCAGAGAGGCATCATGCACAAAGGGAACTCCAGAAACTAATTTGCCACGTATGAGATTCTTAAACACATGGTTTACTTTAGATGTGGTATAACATCAGTTCCTCAGAAGCTAATATTCTGTTGTCTTGCTCCAGAGCACAGTTACATATCCAACAATAGAAATCTCAGCTGTAACAACTACCAGCATATTGCATAAATCATTTTTCCATTCTGTGTCTACTGTGTATTTACAATCATTCCGGGGTTCAACACTGTGCAGATGCAGATTTGTTGCTCAAGGAAATTAATGGGCAAGATTAATTATCTTCCACTTTATGTCATTATAGCTCACCGGCGTAATAAACAGCAAAACCCAAATTACACTCAGCAGCCGTGCATTCAACAAGCAAACCACATTTTTAACCTTTTCCTTCTTTCCATTTTTCTGTGAAGGCAGAAAAGTTCTCTGTACTCTGCAAAGTGACCAATTAGTAAAAGCAGTGAGTATTAGAAAGGTGTTCTTTTGCTGAAATGAATAAATATAAAAGACAACAGGGTAACAGAATGAAGGACTCAGTGATGCCATTGGCCTCGGCACAGAGTTGCGTGGGATATACAGCACAGCCACTGGCTGGGAATTCCCAGGGACATATGCAGATACACATGTACATTCACAAGCAGCAGTAGGTAAATTATCAACCCCAAAGCCTCACCTACATCATTCTGTGCAAGAATTCGACGACCAGAGCCATCCAGGTTTGCGCTTTCAACCACTGACTGCTTAGCATCACACCAGTACACTTTGTCGGCTAAGTAGTCAAGAGCTATTCCACTGGGCCACACCAGACCACTGCTGGCTATAACCTGGCGATCGATGCCTTCTAATGAAGAGCTGTCAATCCGGGGACTGACCCCCATGTCAGTCCAGAATAATCTCCTTCAGAAAACAAAATGCATATAGGAAGTCAGTAAGTAAATGTTTGTCCTCATCTCCATGGAGTTCTTTCAAAGCAGAAAGATCAGATCAGGGCAATACAGGCCTGAGGCATGTGAGAGAAAGTGCACACCTTGAGCAAATACACTGGCTGCTGATCTTTTTGCACTCTCCGTAAGACTCCAGGTGATTACACAGGGACTTCTACAAAATCCCCACTCTGTTCATTGGCACAAAACCTTCAAAAATCATCTCCCGCCTGTGTTAGCTGCCAACTCTTCCTATCTGCTGTCTGTGTTTTTCACACGACTGCTGGTAGCAGTTTAGCAAACCCAGACAACAGAAGACAATGCATTAGTTAGCCCCTGCCAAACCAAGGGTGTAACAATGCACAAATTACCCACCACCCATGGAAAGCAAGAGTCCTCAGGTTATCTTATTTAAAAACAAACAAACAACACTATTAGGCCCAGCCTCTTCTTTTAATAAAATAAAGATTCTCAGGGTCTCTCTCTAGAGTCCTAAGTGTTACTCACTGAGTGCATATTGGTTTTCAGTGAACAGGCAGTGCCAGATGGCTGCTCAAAATGGGGATAGCCAAAATCACAATTTATTTCTGAAGTTTGGACTCCAGTCTCTTCGGGCATCAGCTGCCTCTGTCAGGTTTACTGAAGTAACCCAGATTCACTTGGATTTATTAACATGAGTAGTTTTGCTGTAGCCAGTGCAGGGCTTGGTATTTTCAATAGCCATAATTGTGTCTCAGATGCCTCTTAAATACTGACTTTACAGTTATGGACATTATTACCATGTCTGTTCCTCCTTTCATCATTTAACTTTCTAAGAAAGAGGGGTGTAGTGGCATTTCTTCCTCCTTTTCCCCTTGTAACCTTTACCTCTACCAATAATTCTAATAAACAACCTCCTCATTCTTCAAAGTTTTCCTGAAAAATGTCTCTATTGTGTTCAACCTCTACTGAAAGATTCTTTCAGGTCTTTTATGTCCAGAGAGAAGCTCACAAAACACCCTTCCCTACTCAGCTTCTTTCCTCCATTCATCAATACTTAGGTAGAGCAGGATATGAGCAACCAAAAAAATAAAAATAAATTAAAAAAAAAAAAAATCAATACATATCAAATCATCCTGCTACAGGCATATTGACAGAAGTACCCAGGGCTTTGCCATTGATTAAAATGCTCAGAATTTCATCAAGAGTTTAAACTCCAAAACTCCTGTGATCATCTCCGTATTAGATAAGAAGATATAAGGTGCATTTAAACCAAATTTGGTTTAGTTTCCTCAGAAACGGAAACATAGCCAAAAAGTAAATCCTTTGTAAGCACCACTGGTTAAAAGTGACTACCTTCTTTACATTAATAGACATGGAACTATCAAAGCTTGTAGTATGGTGCTTACAAGTGTCAGGGGTGACTTCAGTTGTTCATGCTTTTCTTTAGCTTAAACTGCATACAATATCTTCCATGCTTCTGAAGTATTTTTTTAAAATCTGAGAAATGAACACATCCCAACTCACATAAAAGAAACCCGGCGATAAAACATTCCAGTTCACACATTTCTCAGAGGCAATGACTGTCCTAACGTGAGACTAATGCACTTTTTGACCGCCAAAAGGTTAAGGCTGGCGTGCTCATTTTTAACAAGCCTCCCCAAGTATTACACAATTAACCACGTTCATCACTCCTTACTTAGCAAACGGGTGAAGGGCAATCCCTCGGGGCTGGGAGATATCCTCCCAGATGATCATTTTTCTTTGCATTCCATTCAGATTGCTCCTTTCGATGCATGCCTTCCTGCAACATACATGGCACTGTTAGGTCTTCCCTGCTATCTTTTTAATTACCTTCTCAGGCCAACCATACAAGTTTTTGCATTGCTTTGGTTTAGCACAAAAGTGTAATAAATAACATTCTACCGACAGGAAATAATCCCGCTGATGTGGGATGTTTAGTTGTTTTATCAACAAGTAATTCATGTTACAGCCTCATCTGGTCCAGAGCATGATGATAAAATATCTTCTCTTCAGGAGACATGAAGTTCTCCTTTTTTGGGCAAATAATGAGTTGGATATATGATTGCTAGTAGATAAATGCTAGCTTTAAAGGGAGTCGTGAGGAAAACAAGCTCCTGACTGAATGGCATTATCAAATGTATAAATAATTTTTTTTTTTTTTAATAGCATTTTTCATCCAGAAATTGTCAAGCATTTTACATGCCTATTTTTCAGGACAGAATGAAGCTAAGGTCCTTATGAACATTCATAAAATCTATGACATGGTCAAGTATAGAATCTACATGGCCAGTCTATTATCAGATTTTTTTTCCCAGAAAACTGTATTTATTGCTACAGACTTCACTTTTCCAAGGAGAATGACTCTTAAGGAGTCTTCATTTTATGTTCTAACACTGCTTTTTCACCAAAGGCCAACTTTTTTCCTCTCTACATGTAACATTAGGTATCAGCTGAAAGGTGAAGTCCTATCGTCTGCCAGTGGTCATTCCTCTTTTATCAGAGGTTATTGACAAAGACTCTCCATTAGCTTACAGGACTATGAATCCAGCTGTCAGTGATGCTGACTTCTGCCCAATGTGTATTTAGTGCAGCAAAACTCATGATTTTTATTATATACATATATAAAGATATACCTATATATACACACAGGCAGTGTATGGATATAAATAAGAGTGTATACATATACACACACACGAGCATGTGCAGATAGGTATATGTATATATGCAGTACATGCTTTAAATTCCTTGCAACTGAGTCCAAACCCTTACTTCTTGGAAATACAAAGATAAAAATACAATAGCAGACTCAAAGTAAACTTCCAGAATTTCAGTTTTAAAGAACCTTCAAACTGTATATACTTACAGTATACCATCCATATATATAAATATATACAGCTACCCAATCAGACTGTGAAGTGCTACTGAATTTAGAGTGATATCTCAGCTATTTCTGTATCACCAGTCATTTATTCCAAATATTTTATGGCGTGCTTCAATATAAATGCACTGCAGAGTTATGTACCCTCTGTCTGTCCAATACAATTTACGGTTAATCCAGTCGACAGCAAGGCCTTCGGGTGTATCTATAGCTTCATGAATAACTTTCTCACGATTTGAACCATCCAGATTAGCTCGTTCTATCCATTTCAAGGCAGTGTGGGCAAAGTAAATCTGTGAAGAAATAACAGATGAGGTGCTATTAGTTCCTGTTTCACTTTCTGCTCTATTTCCCTTGTCTAACAGTTACACTTCTAAAATAACTTTTTCATCTTGAAAGTTCCCTGAACTGCTTATTCACAAAAAGCTGCACAGGTAACCTGTGATCCCTGATCAAATAAAGAGGCACTTATCCTTCAACCAGGATGACTTCTACAGGCAGCTTGTGCTTAGCTGTAAATCCTGGTTGCCCTACATACAGCCCTCTGAATATCCCATGCTTTTGTTTCTGCAAGCAGCTACCTCACATGAAGCACAACTGAGGAAGCAAAAGTAATCTTTATTTTTTACCAGGTGTATGCTCTGTAAGACTCTAACATTTCCAGAAAAGGCTTCTTAGTCTGGGGTAAAAATAAAAGTACATTGCTGACAGGGAAAACTAGGTTTGCATTTTCCAAAGATGAGGGGAAAAAAAATACCACCATGTATCTGGTATCCAGAGTGAGCCCAACGCTGTAGGGCAGAACCACATGCAAAGCAATGCTGAGGCTTTCTTTGCAAATGATAACAACAAAACAAAGAACTTTGACTCTCACCACGAGGCCAAACAAACTGTGAAGGAGGCCTCTAGCACTACAGCAGCTAATGCAGTTACCATGGGAGCACAGAGCGCTGCTAAGCTGATTTACCTTGCACCTCAGTTCTGTGCCACCAGGACCAGGCTGCTGCAGCCCGGCTGGCCTGCTGCACATCACCTCGCTGCTGTGCAGAGCTCCCCACACGAGTGGAACAAGAATGCACACCCAGTGTCACCAGCAGAGCTGATTTACATTGAGCCCAGCATGGAGCAACTGCTAGCTCCCCAGCAGGGCCCTATTTCAGGAGCAAGCGGTGATGTTCCAGCAGCGCCTGAAACGATCCTCCTGTAATGCAGATCTGGTAACATTCTCATTCGTGTAGCTGTGTCCATCCAGGCCTTGAGATGTTTCCAGTGATTTAACTGAGCTCCTCATCAGCTTTCACTGTGCCACCCAGTATCTTTTGGTAACACTTGTACAGGGTAATTAAGTCTCACCATGGGGAGAAAAAAAAAAAACAAAACCAAACCAAACCAACTATCTGCCACAAAAGGTTTAGGAAAACACAGCTGAGCTCCTATTCTTCCCAAGTCTGCAGGCAAGGAGTAGGGCGCTGGGATGTGGCCACACAAACAGCTCTTCATACAGAGAAGACTCCTATATCCAACAACAATATCTTGTAATATAAGGAATATGCTTCATAAGAGCAATAAAACCCAGCAATTACTCAGCAGTGTTGTTCAGTAATGTCAGGACATAGGAAGTAATTCTTGCTAAGATTACTCCCACATTTAGTAGAGATCATGGGATGTAACTGTACAGAAATAAATAAAAAAATATATATATTGTTGCTTTTACAGCTACCCAGTGAAAAAAAAACCAACCCTGCAATGTATTTTCTGAAAATAGTAGTGAAATCTTAAGATAGTAAACTAACAATCACAAAGAAGTTCTTTGAAATTGAAATCATGCCTGAAGTTAATTTAGAAAAGAAAATGCTCTGTGAATTAGCCATGTCAATGTACAAGGCAGATTTATATTAGGTAAGTAAATGATGAAAGTCTTCAGCTAGTGTTTAGCATCCTATGCTAGTTGTGGTCCTAGGCAGATAGCAGGATAATGAGCAGCACAACATGTAATCTGGATCACTGACAGCAGAAAGGTTAAAGCATATGAAAGCCCAATCCATTTGTCCTTGCAACACTTCAAAATCCTCTCATTTTTAATGCCTTACCTTATTTTCCACCGGGTCAGAGTCCAGTGCTAAGACTATTCCCATCTGCCAGTCAAGTAAACTTGCATAATCTGTCCCATCAAAACTGATCTGGCGGATATCTTGGCCATTTGCAAATAACAAAAATGGCTTAGGACCTGTTGATCAAAATTTGCACAGATGTTAATTCCTCTAAGTTCAAAGTGATCTATAGCCTGCATTGCTACCTAGCTAATGTTGCAAGTAAATGTAGAAGACAAAATGAGGAACAGAAACACAAAGAAATTAAGGTCCTTGTTCTACATTCCACTTGCCCCAGAAATCAAAGATAAATGTGAATATAGGTTTTCAGCATCGGAGACTTGCCCAAGATCAGTCTCAAAATATGTGATAAAGGCAGTCCCTAGCCCCTTTGTATTTCACACTGACTTAACCTCAAGACAACCTTCCCTCTGCATTTCACAGCAGGACCATAAATGCCAGGACACTGGACTTTTGCACATGAAAAGCCTTTGCCAGTAAAGGCAAGAAAAATGCGGTCCTCCGAAAAATAAAGCTTCTCCTTTATTCCTGAAACAAATCACAAACTTCTCTTTCCTCCTCTCTCATGCAGTTGCTTATATCTTGCTGCTCACCAGGATCTGCCCCTTAATCAGAAGGAATAGAAGTGTCTGGAATGCAAACATGCACATCAAATACTTGAGCTTCCTGAGGCCAGTGGGAGAGAAATACCCCTGTAGGAAGGTCCCTCAACAGACTGTTCCTCACCCTGTTCTCCCAATGTAGACACCTCAACCCCAATGCTGTACCACTGGGCAGAAACTACACTGACATTTGTACGAAGGCACAAAAATTTGAATATTGTAGCTAGACCTCCCCAGTATGGGAGCCCAGAGTGAAATGCAGAAGTTGGATCATAAACTGAATCTTCTGAGACCGAGCCACATACTGGTGCTTGTTCTGGTATATTTCTAGAAGAGATTACTCTTCCAAAGAGCTGATATTTCCCAAGTTTCACAAAGTAACCTAAAACCAGTGCAAAAATGGATCCCAGTTATGTAATCAATCCTAAAGGACTCTAAAATGTCTTTGCTTTGCTTGGCAGAAATATGCAGGCACACCGAGATACCGACCTATAGCAGTGCAGTGCTTTCTGTCTCGCTGAAGCTTATATCCAGGAAAACAAGCACACTCCCAGGAGGATGGGCTTAAAGAAGAACATATCTGACTACAACCACCATTATCTGGAGATGTACACCCTTAAACAGAACATTGGAAAAAAATTAACTTTGCCATTATAAGCAAAATAATACAACAAAAGTAGAGGTATAAGGAAGAGAACGATTCGTTCTGCTTTGGATTTCTACAGTGCAAAGCAACTCAGTGACTGACAGATTTACTGAAAGGCCTCCTGCTGAAAGTAGAAGTCTAATGAAGTGAAAGCAAATTAGTAGTAACTTCTTCCAGAGTTTTTCCCCAAAATTCACAACATGAGATGGGGGAGAGATGGAGTAGAATATATGAAGAGAGCTTCCATGAGAGAACTCGTCAGAGAACTCTCTCCCATGCAAATCTCATCTCATCTGCAACAGAGTAACAAATTTTATCAGACTTCACACTCCATGCAAAGAAACAGCAAATTAATGCCATTCTTTCCACAGAAGTTAACTAGGTTAGAATGGTGAATTGATACTTTCTAATTAAACAAACCAAGATTTCATAGAAAAATAAACTGTTCTTTCTTCTTGGGGCTGTACAGTGGCTATAGCCTGAATGCCAACCTGAGCTTACTCGGTGGAGTATCTGTAGCCAGCAGCAACACTGACTGCATCTATGCATACAATATACTTCATGGTATGTAAAGGATGTAAAGGGGAGAGGAGATTTTTCAAGGTGTGAGGAGCTACCTTGATCTCTATGACTGAAAAGGTACAGCTCCAGTCCCCTGGCTTTGGAAAGCTTGCTGGCATGGGGAATGACAGTGGGCGTAGCAGCTTCAAATACTCAGACTGAAAAAATTCCATTTGTGAGTAATTAGATGAAATTCCTCTAATTTAGAGTGACTCTGAACCTGGGTTGCACAATGCCAATGAAGTCATCTTCGGATGCCACCCAAGCCCTAATTTTGTACCTATATTTCCATGCAAATATAAATTTTTAGACGTCTTCTGCAACAAACATCTGGGACATGCCTTGATCTGCCTGACAACAAAAGAATCTGGCCTGCAAACATTAGATGTTGCTGCTAAGAAACATTTATTAAATGCTCTTCTCAGCAGTCAAAGTGCCTGGCATTCCATGGCCTTCAATCTTGTACAACCATTACTGTGTAAAATGAGGGTAAAATGCCTTCATTCACTTCTGACTCTCAGGGCCAAGCATGAACAGAGTTTGGCAGTCACTACAGCTAGGAAAAAAAAAGATACTTACCCGTGCACGTTTTGCCATCCACTTTGAGTACAGATCCTTCAGGGCAAAAGCAAACAGGCCCTTTAGATGTTTGAAGGCAGCCATGGCTACATTCAGTGTCGTTAGTTGCACAGGAAATTAGCTCTACAGTAATTTAAAGAGGAAAAAAAATCTTCAGTTATAATAAAAACTTTTACTATGTCCCCCAAAAGAGACGTTAACACTTTCTTAAATAGCAGAAGTAAAAAAGAAAAACAAAGAAAGAAATAAAAAGAAAAAAGAGTGTGATGTTGAGAGTAGGACACTTCTATAGTCTTTCTGGGGTTTGTTTTGGATCTTTCAAAATTTTTATTCCCCACCCTTTCCTAATTATAGCAAAGGAGAAAGCCAAAATTTCTGGGTCCCAAAGCCATTATACTGATCAGCTTGCAATTTTCTAGAATTGTATGAAGACCTGAGATCAAAATAGAAATCATTTGGAAAACTTTTCTTTTTACATTTCATAAAAAAACAGATCAGGTTTTGAAAACTACAAGGAAGTTATATTGAAAGAATGAGTCTAAACCACAAAAAAAAAGAGGAAAAACTACTTTTTTACTACTCCAAGAGCTAGAAACAAGGAAAACAGGAGATGAACCTTCCAGAATTAAAGCTGTGTTCCTTAGTGGTAATATTTGAAGCTGTAGGGGCAAAACCAAGTGGACTTGGCAATAGCTTTCTGTTATTTTCCATTTTGATTGTTGGAGTGCCAACATTTTCAGGATTATTTCTTTATTGCAATTTCACAGGGTACGGTCCTTCCACCTTCTGTATTGCAGTACTGCATCTCTTTATGCCAACTCCAGTGCCATATGGCAAACTTGCTGGAAGACTGGAACTAATACAAGTTTCCCACAGCTGCTTCTTTGAATCAGCTGCATGCACTGGCTTAAATGGTGCATAGCTGTTGCAAATATTGCTTCTCCAGGGCAACTGCACTCTGGACTGGATTGTTCCAACTCCTTCAGCACAACCAAGAGGGTCAAGAAACTGGTTTTGTGTTTCTTTCTGACCAGAGCCCGTGGCTTTAGATGAAGATTTTCATAAAGGATTTGGGAGGACAAAGCATCAAAGTATCTGGTCAGCATATGGACTTCTCACCTTGCATTTCTCTCTCTCAAGTTGCATAGTTGGTGACATATCTGCCTTGTGCTGCAGGAGTTAAGGAGTAAAGCAGGAAGCTGCTATACTGTCCATGCTGCATCCCTAGCCTGTGTTAGAAAAACATTATTTTCTATCTAATTTGAGCCACTGAAAATGTAGGCATATTGTTCAAGCCAGTCATCCAGAGTAGGACTGAGTTGCACAGTGTCTAAGTGTTGTTTTTGGACACAAAAGGATATCCTACCTCTCAACAGCCTCTGGCTGCAGGTCTCCCATAAGTCTTCTGTCACATCTGGCTGCCTTCTGCAGCTGTCACACACCCTGGACCCCCATGTTTGGGTTGCTGAATCCTATTCCTGGCTCCCTCTTAACAGAGAGGGAGAAGTGACTCTTGGAGGTCTAAAATAGATAGATTGACTACTAGAGTCTGTTAGACTCTTTGGCTACATTTACCTTCTAGTCATGTTATTTAATATACCCTAGGTCCTGACCCTGCCACGATCCAGACTGAACTCATTGTGCTTTATTGCCAAACAAGGTAGAAGGACTTTTGTTTATGCCTAAATTTTACTTCATTATGAAATACAGAAGTGACTGGGAATATCCCAAGACCTCAAAACTTGGATGCATTTCAGATTTTCTGTTCTAGACTTACTTTAGAAAGTCTTTATTTATTTGTAGGCTGAATATACACAGTGCTGAATAAAGGGAGAAAACAAAACTCTTTCACCTCTGACTCTTACTATGAGTAAAATATGGTCCTTAAAGCTTACTGATGGAAAGGCTTTTGGGTTTTATCCCCCCGTGTTCTCTGTATTTAGTTTATTCAGCTTCAGAGAGCTTCCTGCTTTACATACCTACATTAGATAGATAAGTTCTTTCAGCCATATTTCTTACCATTTAACTGATTAAAGAAAAAAAACCAAACAAGCCACCTTTGCAGCAGATGCCCAGAATAAACAACTTTATGAGTACTTCCATGTGTCTTATTTGTTGTAAACAGGTGAACATGCATTTAATTTCATTCATGTCATGCACATTAGAAATGCTATCACCCCTGATCCGAAGAGAAAAAAGATGATGTTGTAAGCTGCTCGTTCAGTGACTGTGCAAATTCTTATGCAGGATACCCAGAATCAGCCAAATTCAGAGACCACATTCAAAAAGATCTAACTGCTTACCCACCTGGAATGTCACAGAGTCTAAACTGAGCAGAGAGGTCTCTCTGAAGACCTGACTTTTGGGGTTTCTTTTTTTCTGCTGAAGAGGCTCACGCTTGACTACTCACAAGTAAATTACACTTCCTTAAACATGACATCTGAATTTGGTTCACTCGGTTTAAGCTGATCCTACTTACATTATAAGGGATTGGAAGCAAGCAATGAACCACAGAAAGCTTTCAGCATTTCCAGTGTTAAAGGAGGACTCACTCCAATGTGATTTTTGTATTATGTATTTATGTATCATTCTTACTTACCATGACATGTTTTCCTATCAGGCAACAAAGCAAAACCTCTTGGGCAGGTGCAGTAATAGGAACCAGGGATGTTCACACAACCCAAAGTACAGCCATGATTCCAGAAGCCACATTCATTGATATCTGTCAAAAGAAGCACTTGCTGTGTCAGAACAACATCATCAACCAGTGTCAAGGAATAAGATTAATAAAACAAACTAACAGTTTTCAAGAAACACCTCTTTTTCCCATTCATTTTACAAAAATATGTTGGTCCTAATAAATGCTAAAAAGCAAGGTTGCAGACCTTATTCAAATAAGCTTTAAAAACCTTCTAGCAAAACCTGCTTAGTGCCAGCATAGGTGCCTATAGGACTTTCAAAAGTATGCCTTTCCATCCAGATTCCAGTGCCAGTTAAATCCTGTGTGTATTCAAAAAACTCACATTAGACACTCTCTTCAGGAAAAAAAATACTTTCTAAAACACAGAAGTGGTTTAGAAGTTGATGTTTAGAAAGCAACCCTGAGGAATTTCCTGAGAACTGGATGGCTGCTGCTCTGGCAGGTCTGCAAATCTTGTAAGCTAGGAATTTTGATGCCTTCAAGTCTTTTCAAATCTGGCTGTGTAG